>JAECUM010094252.1:0-51939 GCA_016617855.1 Megalonaias nervosa | reverse complement strand
TATATATATACCACATGCATTAAAAGTAACTTGGCTTTTAAAGTGCTTATATAAAGCAATTTGATATACAAATACTATTGGTATATAACATTGTGATCCGACGATGCCGCCATAATACGCATATACAAACATTATTGCAGCTACGTGCTGTCAATTCTAGGGCTATAGATCAATGATGAATTTCCACTCATTAATCATTAGTGACGTATGAAAATAACGGCAAAAAGTATTAATAATCCTCGTTTTCTAAATGAATTTAATATGGTACACAATTTCATTGCAGTCCATTCTGCTTTCCGTTCACCACTCCCTTCTCATGCATAAGGGACAAAATACTCAGAAATCTAGAGTGAGAGAGAGAAAAAAATTTGGGCTGGGTGAAAATCTTGAAACTGAACTTACACCAAGTAAGCTACAAGGATATGGTTCGTCGTAACCTTGTGTGTACACTTTCCTTGGGATTTATCTGCAGTGTTTTTATGATCAATGATACAAAATTTCAATAGCCTGTCGACACTATAGGGTAAATTTCTTGGTTACGAGTCACAAATACTATAGGTTAATGCTCTGTTATTGTTGTTTCTTAAACCAATCATAATATTCTAAAAATCGATTAATATTAATTAAATATGAAAATATTCAAAGACCGCATCTCTCTCTCTCTCTCTCTCTCTCTCTCTCTCTCTCTCTCTCTCTCTCTCTCTCTCTCGCTCGATCGATCGACCACCGTTGCAAAATACGGACGAAAATCTATGAAAAGCCGATCGTAGAGGATTTTCGCTTGTGTCACACGACGGTGTCTCTGGACCTATCAGTGATGGTAAAAGTTATGTCAGTCCGACCAAAGAAAGAGAGAGACAGAGAGAACAATTTTATGTTCGGTAGTGATGATAATTAAAGCAGAGTAATGACTTAGATCAACTGTAAATATATAAAACTATTTTAATTTCCTCTTGTTGGTTCGTCATTTCGCTTACTTTCTATTCCACACAAATTTCCATTCGACGGTATGTGATTGGCAGAGCGTTCAATGCTCAAGAATCAAACCATGTGTTTATTGTGCTCTACTTCATTAAAACCATCTTATATGTTTAAATCATCAGTGTGACTTATATTGACTTAACCAATACAAATAAAAATAGAAACTAAAACAAAAGTAAACAATGAACTTATCAATACGCGACGGTGACTGTGAATAGCCACAAACGGCACAGAACTACATTTTGTAGCGGACACTCTCGGCCGACAGGAATGTAAGGAGTTTATTCACTTGGTCTATACACAATTGCCTGTGGTCAATCTTAACTCTGTTCAAAGTGCAAATACGTGTATTTGTATGTGACATAAATAAAATACATGTATAGTTTGAATACTTTATCAAAGATATACCACTCGTTGTATACATTTGTCATTAAAAGGAAACTCGGCAATCCGAGTTTCAGTTTAATAAAAAATTTATACAACGAGTGGAATATCATTGATATAGCGTACATGATATATATATATATATATATATATATATATATATATATATATATATATATATATATATATATTGGTGGAAGAAATGAAGGAAGGAAAAAACTAGTAGCAGAAGGTAAGCAGTGTAGAAACAGTGATACTTAGCAGGGTCCGTGTTTGGACAGAAGAGTCCAGATGATAATAAATAATGACTACAAATGACATCACCTCTTATTATGGAAGATGTTTAAAAAGGTCTACAATGGGGAATTCTATAGATCTAGTCGATTTCATTTGTAATTTGTTTTTCCTCCTTAGACTATATTTCTACTTTTTGTAAAGGTACCTTTGCTTCAATTCCTGTTTAAGGTGTCATCAGTGGACTACTGGTACAACGTATTGGACCCAGAAAAGCTGGATTCCTAGCTGGTTTGTTGAATGGTATTTGCTGGATGGCTTGTTTCTACTCAACATCTATTCTGTATCTAGTTTTACTGTTGGCCGTACCAATGGGTAAGATAATAATAATAATAATAATAATAATAATAATAATAATAATAATAATAATAATAACGATAATGACATCAAAGACATATTGCTAATTTTGATCCTGCTGCCATGAAGGTGACAATGGCAACAATAATGTTGACAATGAGGACGATGATAATGATTTTAAAAAAAAACAACATATTACCGGTGTATTTCAGATTCTCTACCTATTTTACAATTTAATTCTTGATGAAATTATCAAGCTCGATATTTTAGAACAGTTTCAAAGATTATGAGGGAAAAATCACTAAAGTCACTAGCGCGAAGCACAGTTGTTCATTATCTTTGACTTTGTTTCATACAACTCATTATTGATATATCGTTTGTATCGCACATCATCAATGCTTCCATGCTTACCATAAGTGACTCTGAATGTCGTGATTGGTTTTAGTCTAGAGAATGATATTCAGCCAAAGAGAATGCCATTGACAATGCCATTTTGGTTACGTTCTAGAGACGGGTATTGACAGTGTCAGATTGGTTTCAGTCAGTCTAGAGAATGATATTGACAGTTTCGGGTTATTTTCAGCCAAGAGAATGCCATTGACAATGTCATACTGGTTTCGGTCTAGAGACGAGTATTGACAGTGTCAGATTGGTTGCAGTCAAGAGAATGGTATTGACTGCTAAATTGGTTTCAGCCAAATATAATGCAGTGACATTTTCCTTTCAGCCAAACGAATGGTATTCACAGTGTCAAATTGTATTGTTATGCCAATAAAATGGTAATGACTAGATATGTTATTGGCTGTAAGTTTGGTTTCAACCAATAGAATAGTATCGACAGAGAGCGATTGTTTTCAACCACAAAAATGGTACTGACAGAGTCATATTTGTTTCAGTCAGTTGAATAGTACTAGTAGTATCAGATTGTACTGTTTTCCGAAAACAGAATGGTACTGACTGTCATATTGCTTTCAGCCTAAAGAATGGCATTGACAGTGTCAGATAAGTTTCAGCCAGTAAAACAGTATTGGCAACGTAAGATTGTTTTCAGCCACGAAAATGGAATTGGTAGTGTGAGATTGTTCTCAAGCAGTATAATTATACTGACACTGTCAGATTATTCTCAGCTAATATTGACATTATTATACTGGTTTCAGGAAATGGAATGGTACTGGGAATACCCAATTTTATTGTTTTCAGCCAATAAAATGGTATTGACTGTGGCAGATTGGCTGTAGTCAATGTAATGATACTGAGAGTATCCGTTTATAATGTTTTCAGCCAATTAAATGTTACTGACAGTCACAGTGGTTTTAGCCTAGAGAATGTCTCTTATAGTGTCAGATTGCTTCCAGAAAACATAATATTATTGCCATCGTTACGTCAGATCGTTTTCAGACTAGAGAATGGTATTGACTGTGGCAGATTGGTTTAAGACAATATAATGGTACTGACAGTATAAAATCAGTTTCAGCATAGTGAACGGTACTGATAGTTTCTGACTGGTTTCAGGGAATGGACTAGTTCATACAGAGTAGCTTTGGTTTCAGCGAAGAGAATGGCATAGACAGTGTCAGATTGATTTCAGTCACGAGAATAGTATAGACAGTGTCAGATTGATTTCAGTCACGAGAATAGTATAGACAGTGTCAGATTGATTTCAGTCACGAGAATAGTATAGACAGTGTCAGATTGGTTTCAGTCACGAGAATAGTATAGACAGTGTCAGATTGATTTCAGTCACGAGAATAGTATAGACAGTGTCAGATTGATTTCAGTCACGAGAATAGTATAGACAGTGTCAGATTGATTTCAGTCACGAGAATAGTATAGACAGTGTCAGATTGGTTTCAGTGACGGGAATGGTATGGGCATTGCTAGATTGATTTCAAGGAAGAGAATGGTATCGACAATTTCCGATTAGTTTCAATCAGCAAAAAGGATTTCGTAGTGTCCGTTTGATTTCGGCATAGAGAAGGAGATTGAAAGTGTCATACTGTTTTCAGTCATGAAAATGTTACTGACGGTGTCAGATTGGTTTAGGCATTAGGTATTATTTACCATCACTCAGAATCATTCTAAATTTAAGAACCGAGATGGAAGGATGTATAGCTAATTCTGACTTTTTCAGCTTTTTGATGCTAGCTCTAAATAAAATGTAGCTAAGATAAAATATTTTGTATATGCCTAGTCATACATATTTGTGTCATTTCTCGATTTTATTATACACTACGAGATGTATTTTCTCACTTTTGGTAATTTACTTTTGTGGCTACATTGTAAATGTCACTAAAAAACATATTTTAAATATTAAAAAGTAAGCAGCACCAATATGTAAAATTCATATTTCACACACTGTGGTTGTCACGAACTCCCCAACACTTAGATGCTTGAGATAGGGAAGGGTGAATGCCATGACGGGCCACAATCAATCACAGAACGAAGACAACAACTAGACTAACAGCACACACACACAATTAATATAGCATTTATTAACAAATAACAGTAATATTGATCACATTCACATCCTTACTGGCATTCCATTCCCACATTACATCTCGGGATGATAATGACAAGAGTAACGAAATAATGAGATTAATACAAAAAATAATTTCCTATTATTCAGCTCTCTCTCTCTCTCTCTCTCTCTCTCTCTCTCTCTCTCTCTCTTAGTTCTGTTATTACACTGCAAGATGAAATCACAAATGTCCACGCTTCCCACGTGTATCTTGATCAGTACATCACACAAAATATTTGAGCCTTGAATTTTGCACAGTTGAGCGTCCATAAGTTATTGTTACATATACGTATTCAACCCGAGTTATCTTATATTCGTGGCCACAATTCATCACCATATACTTTCTTGTTTAATAATTCAACATAACACATTTGCTTTCGTACTCGTATTTAGGGCTTTCACTTAGACCGACCCTAACTCAGGGCGAATTCGGTCTTGTGCATCAATTTATGCATAGCAACTTGCTTTACCTCACCGCACGTGTATCCTGAGGGCATGCTTTTTCTTAAACTTCCATTTCCATTGTCAGTATTACTCAGTGAGCACATTCTTTGTCCACACCTGGTAACTTGCATCTCTAAAACTGTCAATTTGACGGGTTTGTGTGACATTTCTCCCCACTTCTTGACAACCAACGGATCATGCTTGGAGTCATTGGACTAGTTCATATAAACCGTAATACTTAAAATAATTGTAAAGTCTATCCTCATTCATAGGGAATTCTCATACATATCAAGTTACTTAAATATCGTTATATTTTTTTTCATTTCATAGAGAGTTCCGTTTTACGTCGAGAGTGAAACGATCTTATATGTCGTCATACACAGAGACTTTCCTCCACAATAAATAATTTAAGCGACTTTACATGTATATATCCATTCATAAATTTTCTCATACACATATAGCTATCATTAATAAACGTAAAATACACATCAATATATTTAGTATCATTCCGAGAACCTTGAGTAATCTTGCTGTTTGAGACATGTACAATATAGTCATCCAAAGACAGATATATTTTAAAAACTATTCACACCTAAATTAGGCTTTCAATAATGAAGTAAAGATTTCACAAGGGGCATTAACAAAGCTTTTTCTTATTTACCTATCTTTCTGGGCAACGAGATAGCGCGTCAGCTCCCACATTAGACGTTCCTGCTTTAGAATTAACTAAACTTCTGTTGTCTAAGAGAGCTAGAGCACAGCGCATAAGTCTACCATTTCTGTAATGCCTCTGGATCAGGATTGTCGATGGTCTATGGTCGATCTGTAAAATACACTCCCGATTATAGATTTATGGAGCAAATGTCTCAATAACCCATCCTATTGCTAAACACTCTTTCTCCGTAGTAGAATACTGGTTTTCGCCGTGTAAGAGTTTTGGACCAGCACATTGTAATTAATCTTCATACAACTGAAGCAATACAGCTCTTGGTTCTGCATCGGACACATCACTCCGAACGACAAAGTTATGACTGATATCAATATTAACGACACCTTTAGTTATAGTGCTTGTGTCTAACACTGGAATAATTATGGATTCCGAATGGCTATCCCCCTGGCCTATAACCGTAATATTGTCATAATCAGATTGTTGTTGAATCTCTTTCCGTTCATTGTATTTCTTGAGCATATTGATATGGAATATTTTCCTTTTGGGTCTATCTGAATTCTGTAATTGCAAGGACTAATGGTTACTGAAACTAAAGATGGACTCTTCCAACATAATAGGAGAATATTAGCACTGATGGGTCTTAGCACCAACACCTTGGCACTTGGCTTTAATGAAAATCATAATAGGTATTGTATTTACCAGAGGCTTCTGTAAGGAATATCCGAGTAAGCTTGCATATTTCTGGCAGACGATTACACAAATCCATTACATACTCATCTGTAATTGTAACCACCCGTTCTTCATTTCTACCGATCCAAAGTTCCTTAAGGACTTGTATGGTTCCTTGCGAGTTTCTTCCATAGAACAATTCGAGCTAAGTGAATCCGGTACTCTCATATGGAATTCCTCGATAGGCAAAGAGCAATGCCAAGAGATATATTTCCCAATTAAGGGGTCGCTCATGCCTCATACAACATAACATGGCCTTTAAAGTGCTATTGGATCTTTCAACTAGACCATGTGTATGTGTCTGGCATCATAAGGGCTACTGTATCATTGCTAAACGGATAATTGCCGTATGATTTCTCTCTTGAGATCAATGTAAACTTTGTCCCTCTATCACTAACTGTTACATCGGTGATCCCTACTCTAGAAAACATGTTAATCAACGCTTCGGCCTCAGTGGCATTGTCAACATGGCGTAGGTCTACCGCTTCTGGATATCCATTTGCGAAATCCACCGTGGTCAATATACCGGTGGACATTCTCAATAATGGTGTCAACTGGATCATTTAAGTCTATGGCCACCCTGAAAGGAGCGTCAGCCACTGATACTTTTTCTATTGGAGCTACTGTGGCCCGCCATTTATCGATTGTTTTTGACAAATGTAACACGAGACACAATATCGATTAACATGTGGAACCACTCCAGGCCAATGAAATGGTTCTAATTCCTTTGGGAGAGTTCTTTTTGTACCTAAATGTACACTCATAACAGAGTTATGTGTTGTATGCAGAACGGTAGATCGTAAACCAGCAATACTCTGTCCCTCTCTGCATCAGTTTTTCATTCCAGCAAGGATAATAATTCTCTCCCTCTGCTTAGGTATTTTTCGTGCAGCAACCTTATTGCTAAGTTCTCTCGGAGTTCTCCCCCCTGCAAACCTAATGCATTTTCCTCATCTCTAATAAAGATTCTAAATTTTGCATTTGCCATCTTATTTAAATATAAAATTACTTAGATATCAAACTCAGTTCCTTTAAAATACATAACCCATGAAAACGTAAGGTTTAGAAAACGCACCAAACCAAAACTAAATGATTAAATCGAGACAAACTTGACGATACATAATTACAGACGAATGTTAAGGGCCATCCGAACAAAATCAAGACTAAAGACAAAGAGAAAACGTTGCCTGTCGATGGGCTACCCTTCCACCTTAACAATTACAATGCTAAGTACCCATTACATTATACTGTGCTCACTATAAAAACTGACAAGGACAACATTAAGGAGGGACTGACCGACCTGACCTCTGTTTTTTGGTCCTGCTGGCGTCGTCAAATGTCACGAACTCCCCTACAATAAATCAGATACTTGAGATAGAGGTGAGGGTGAATACTTAGGATGGGCGACAATCACGCAAGGATAGAAGACTAATATAAGACTAACAACACAAACTACACAAATAAAATAGCATTTATTAATATATAACAGCAATATTACATACACTCATGTATCCCCACTTGCACTACCTCTCGCGATGACAATGAAAGGAGCAATGAAATATAAGATTAATTAAAAGTAATTTCAGTCCTGTTATTCATATCTTTTCTCTATTGTTCAGTTCCCTTATTACACTGCAACCGGAACGTACCAATATCAAATTTTTCACGTTTATCTTGATCAGTACATCACAAAAAATATTTACGCCTTGAATTTTGCACAGTTTATTATCCATAAATCACTGTAATATATACGTATTCAACACGAATTATCGTCTATACGATGCCACAAGTCATCACTGTTTTCTTGTTTTAATAATTCAACATAATACCCTTGCTATCAGTGCTCATTATTTTAAGCTATCACTTACACCGGCCCGAACGCTGGGCGAAGTCTGTCTTGCGGATTCACTGGCTTTCTATATCTGCATGGCCCTCTATCTTCGACTGCTTTGTTCTTCAAAAATACATCAATACATAGAGAGCAACCTGCTTTTACCGACAACACGAGTATCTAATCGGAACACATACTTTTTCTTAAACTTCCAGCACATTCTTTGTCCATTCTAGGTCACATGCTACGCTTAAACTCATTTGGACGGGTTTATATGACAGTGGTTAGAATTTTAATTCCTATTTTCCCTTCAAATCATAATTCCATTTGTATGCATTTTATTGGTACGTTTATTGAGCAAACGGGAGGGAGGAAATAGTGGGCGAAAAGTAGTTGGAAGACCAATAGTGAGCAGTGGCACTATTACCCGTGTTTAAAATCTCTTCAAAATGCTTTATGAAAGTTATTGAACGGTTTGGTTAGAAAGTTCTGGACGCAAACAGTGCATTCGCTATGAAGATAACCTATTATAAATTCTTAATCTGATTCACGAAGTACCTTGAATTGTGTGATACATACTTATGAGCGTCGAAATTATTTTGATCCAAAAACGGTTACAATTTACATTTCAGCTATTGGATGTTCCTTGGTTGTTTTAAGCGTAAACAAAACCTTGTGTCATCATTTTCCTGGTAAACCTGGACAAATTGCTCTCGCCGTACAAGCAACCGCATCAGGAGTAGGAAGAGTAATATTCACATATGTCCTAACAGGCTGTGTTAATACGTTTGGATTACGAGGGACCTTTTTAATCATGGGAGCTGTTTTGCTTAACTGTTCTATTCTATCGATACTCTGGAATACAGAGTTGCCTATTCCACGGGAAACACCGCAAAGAGTATGCAAGGCTCCAAATGATAATACTGGAACGACCAAAAAACTAAATTTCTTCATTCAGTTCTGTCCACTTTTGACAAACAAAGTATACCTCCTATTTGTCATTGGTATGACATTTCTTTTTGTTCCGCACGGTGGATTTATGGTAATGTTCGTGGACATAATGACGAGTCACGGATTTACAGAAGGGAACATACAATTAGCAATCATGATCCATAGCATTTGCACCGTTTGTGGAGGACTATCATTTGGATTTATAAAACAAATACCAAGAATTAGTTCTTTGTTTTTAGTCTTTCTTCTGGCATGCATGTCAGCCATATCGTTTTCAACAATACAGTTTGCAGAACAGTTCTGGACTACAGTTATCGCTTGCTCCGTTCTAGGATTTGAAATGGGTGCGACAGTTACAGCGACGTCCATTGGTACATTAAAAATTATCGGCTCTGAATATTTTCCTTTTGGACTTGGCGTGGTATATACGATTATGGGTGTCGGAAACGTATTCGTTGGACCCATTTCTGGTAAGAAGCATTAAAATAACAGACATGTATGATTCCAGAGGAATGTTAATTTCTTATCAGATTGGTTGGGCTGGTTTAATAACATTCTAAGGTTTACTAGCCTTATCATTAGTTCCATTCATACAGCTTTATTTATCGTGCAAATAATGTTCACAAAGGTTGTTGTTGTTGTTGTTGTTGTAGGGTTTAACGCCATTTTTCAGCACAAGATAGGCTATACTTGGTGGCCAGTATAAATGGTGGAGGAAGAACCCAGGAAAACCCGGGAAGAACCACCGACCCACGAGAAGCTACTGGTAAGCTTTCTCACATACCCACATTGGCCGAACCAAGGCTCGAACCCCCGCAAACAGAGTTGAGATGGCAGTGATCCGGTATGGTGAGCGCTTGCGACCACTAGGCCACTCGGGGCTCCGTGCACAAAGGTGAAATGCTACAACAGTGATATCCAAATACCACCGTTTGTACAGTAAACCTATAAAGCTTATAGTTGGTGTCTTGGAACAAATATTTCAAGGTCTAAGAAGTAACCTTTATTAGCTAATACAAAGCATGTAATGATACACCATTTTCGTGGTACTGTACTCCCTCAGTATATTACTGTTAATAGAACCCATCGAGTATATTGCATTGCATTGGAACTGCCTTATATATGATGCAGACAGTTATATTTATACATAATGGAATTGCATCCATGAACATGCTCTGGTTATAACTGGAACGGTGTTGTAATAGAGGACCTTATATTAAGGGAGTGCAATTAAACAATTATATGGACATGTTTATGAAAGTTATTTTCATTAATCTAGGAGAAAATATTCAATCATTTTCTATCGCCAACGAAAAGTATCAGCTCGTTATGTCATAGGAGCTATTTATATCATTACGTCTGTATTGGCAACATAAATTTTACATATTAAAGGAGACATACAACTATAAGTGTGTATTAGTACTCAGTTGAACTGATTATAGTTTGCATGCAAATTCATATCAATATCTTAAAGAATCACATTTACCTCTCCTAACTGTTCTATAACAGGTATAAAAGAACAAAATATGCCGTACTATACGGAGTGGTTTAGTTATTTGTATGGCATGAGCGTAAACACGAATTATGTTATGTAACTTTATGTTTAAACACTCATTGTGACATGCCAACGAATGACGCAATCGGACTAAAGTCGACGTCTCCTACAGAAGGGAGAGCTGACATACACGGATTAAAGTTAATGTTCTGTGGACCTTGGGAACTCTCAGTCTGCCTACATTAGCAGTCTGTCGGATAAAGCGGTGCAGATCCTGCTAAAGAGTTATCGTTAATAATGATATGCCCCGATGCCATTTTCTCCATTCAGAAATTCGAAAACTGCTTCTTGACTGGTGAATCACAAGTGAGCAGAACATGTCATTATATCGGTAGCTATTTTACTGATTACTAAGCAGATTCACTAATGCCAATTTCTTGGTGTAGGTATTTGCAGATTTGTTATCTCCCCTGATACGCCGAGTCGTAAAGTATGGCATATTACTATGGTTGGAAAGATTACTTAATAATAAGAGAATGGATATAAGAGATATGATGGATACCAGGTTTTTGCCGTTTGATGAATTTGGGTGTGAACCGTCAAAGTGTCCATCGATAGCAGTGTATGCTCCGCGTATCTTCTCAAATCGGAATCTTAGTATTGAATAGTACGACTGGACGATAGGCATTGTACTGTACAGGGAGTTTCCTAATAAACAAATTTACTGTATCAAAGCATGAGCTGTACTACTCGTGATATTTCAATATTGAACTCAGATAGCTGAATATATCAACTTTTGATAGTTTTGTTTAATTTCATAATTAAGCTTGTAACTGAAGTTATGGTTAGGTAGGTGATACCCTCGATATATTTTATGATAATTCTAAGTACATAGAGTCCCTGTTATTATGTTAATGTCAGTTTAAATATTACTTAAATCAATGTACATAATTCATCATTCATAACACTCATGCTCTCATTGACACCAACAATGATATGACCGCGGCGTCAAGAGAGTAAAGCAGAGCTAGCGCAAAAACTTCAAAGCACAGTATTTACAATAGCATAAACATGTGAAGGTTAATATTGTTGTCAGCGCCACATAGGGCGCCCACGAATCACCCCCTCCCCTCCACCTTTTGGATTTGGTAAATTAGACTCTGGAAAAGCTAACTCAGAGGAATCCAGAAGGGTTGGAGTGCGGATGCTTCAGCAGAAGATTTTCCCCCCGGTAAATGAGGACTTTACTCGAGTATCCACGCTCCGTTGTTTCGCGACCTTGTTGCTTGACTCGGTGAAAAACAGTATAGTTTTTTTTCTTCTGAAAAATGTAGTTTACCATATACTATTAGTAACAACTATAAAATATTCTATGACTTTGCGACGTCCAGACGTGTACGTCCAGAAGTAATGACGTAGCTAGATAAAATTATCAAAAAGTATTTTTGACTTCAGAATCTGAAACTTTACATGCTCAACACTACAGATGAGCTATTTAAGTTTTCAAAAATCAGTAACGAACTAATAGATGTGCCCAGTGTATAGAGGGCACGTATTTCTAGATTATGATATAATTGGATAGGTTTTAGAACAGGCGTGCGCAACCTACTAAATTTTTTTTTTCTCAACCACTGTGCCTATTATAGACTTGGCCTTCAGTCGGTAGAAGTTATGAAAGTTTGGTAGACCGGATAAAAATAACTCTGTAGTCTGTGTCTGAAACAATCTTAATTGTTGACACTGTTCATTTGATTGTAAGAGAAAAATGTTTGCCAATCTTCATCTACTATAGAACCAAATTGTATGTACCACTTGCTTCTTAAGGGGTGTGTGTGTGTGTGTGTTTGTGTGTGTGTGATTTTATTGTTAACGTAGCTATAACAATTCTGCAGTCATATCGCAACGATGTCTGCAGTGTGGTGTTTTGCAGTTATGTCTAGCCCTGGGGCATCACGCCGCAGACATATTGCATGATGTCCCACCCTGTCACATTATCCGAACACCCAGGCCGACCAGTTCTAACACTAACCATTTAATGCTGCGCGCCTAGCGAGGCAGCTGATAGTACCATTTTTTAAATAAGTCTTTAGTATGACTCGGCCGGGGTTCGAACCCACGACCTCCAACATCCGAGGCGCATGTTCTAACCACTAGGCCACCAGAGCAGTCGCTTCTTAAGGTAAAAAATTCCCAATTTTTGATAAGTTTTGTCGCAAATACTTTTGCAACATCTTCTTCTGTCCGCTGCCATATAAAGTAGTAACGAGTTATCTCCTGAAGCAACCAACTTCATCAGTTGCACATTACTGAAAAAATTCATTTATCTATTACAATTTATATTCATTTAGAATACAAACTAAATACTGAATCGGAATACATATTATTCAGTAATTTTGTCTAATATACTGTATGCAGTGCTGGAGAAAACAAAAACAGAACCTCACCAAAACCCACCACAATAATAAATTACTTTTGCTGTTGTTTATATGGCAAAGCTATGTCAAAATGCGAGCATAAGGCCGAAGTAAAAACATACGGAATCTTGCTTACGCAACACAGAAATTAGATTTTCAGGAACAGAATAGTGAAAGAGTCAAGAAAAAAAAAAAGAATTTTATGGAGTAAGAGAGATAGCTGCATATAACAGCTATATGTTATGTACATTATGTCCTGTGAATGATATTTAAGAATATTAAACCTTCAGACCAATATTTCAATAATGTATATTCTTTATAGATAGATAGATAGATAGATAGATAGATAGATAGATAGATAGATAGATAGATAGATAGATAGATTGATTGAATTGCAACACTAAATAAAAAATTGGGGAAAATGTTTTAAATATTTGTTTTTGGTAAATATTTTTAAAAAAATCAATTGATAATTTTGGTATTTAGGGTTAAAGGCTAAGATTTCAAGATAACTAATACTGTACGGTTTGTAAACTTACCATGAAGCCGTCTTCTTAAGCAACTATTTTATTTTATAAATCGACACAAAAAATGGGTAAGAAAAATTAGGCAACTGCCCTCACATAAAGGTTTTACATTCTCTCTCTCTCTCTCTCTCTCTCTCTCTCTCTCTCTCTCTCTCTCTCTCTCTTGATGCTAGCTCAAATTGTTGTCACCATTGTGAGAAAGACAAAATAAAATATGTACGATTTTGTGACTTTCCATTTATTTCCTTTGACATCTTCAATATAAGCTAATCACGAATCAATTAATTGCAGGGTTTAAATCGCCGATCGAATTACTGTCGTATTGGATGTCATCAAATTTTCTTTTGTCTTGAAATATATTTTCCCCTTGATGCTTTGCAAATTTATGATCAGGTCCATTAGAATCGATATTGATTACTTCAGCATATTAGTCATCGCGTGTTTATCATTACACCGTAATATGTGTTATTAGGCAATTAGAACAGCACAACGAATTTTTTTATGTCTTATTCATTGCAGGGACTATCCGGGATGTAACTGGTACCTACACAATATTTCTGTGGACCTCTACATTAAGTGCTGGTGTGTCTGCCATTTCGATTGTAGGGGCTGTGATAATGAAACACCGAATGAGACCAAACAAGGACACATTGTCATTTCCCGTTGAAGTTTTTGCAATTACAAAATTGTAAATCCTGACATATTCATCGCCATAAGCAGCAGAATGGGGGGGGGAGGGGGTCCGATCCCCAAAAAGGGGCGACCGACTTTGGAGGTGATGGACCACAATCAATGCTCCATTTTAGAATCTGAGGCTAAAACAAGATTCTATTTTTATCCAAGCAATGTTGACTCATTAACTATTCAAAGGCCAATCCGAGATTTGTATGTAAGCATGGTTACTATTCATGAAGGGGTGGGGGGCCGACCACAAAATATACGCGCTGACCGTGTGGGGGACCTCCATCAAGGCCCCATTGTAAGAGTGTGCTAATGCTGATTTATTAGTTACCAAATGTATATCTGAGGCTTGTATGAAATCTTGCAAAAAAAAAGCAAAAAGAGGTTGTCACGCTCAAGTGATTGATGTTGAATATGCTGGAATTTTTATGTTGGCTGACTTAGTGATCTGTTGTTGTTGTTGTTGTTGTTATAGGGTTTAACGCCATTTTTCAGCACAAGATAGGCTATACATGGCGGCCAGTATTAGTGGTGGAGGAAGAACCCTGGAAAACCCCGGGAAGAACCATCGTCCCACGAGAAGCTACTGGCAGGCTTTCTCACGTACCCACATTAGCCGAGCCTGGACTCGAACTCACGCAGACAGAGGTGAGATGGCAGTGATCCGTAACGGTTAGCGCTTTAGACCACTCGGCCACTCGGGGCCCCCTTAGTGACCTGTAATTAAATTGTTGTTGCAATAATAATAATAATAAGTGATTCTGCGCTTAACATGGAATCTCGTACAGAGAAATTAGTTCGAGAATGACTGAGGGCAATTAAGAAATATCTTTCAATACGTGATTCTGTCAAACAGAAGCTGCAACAACTCCAGGAAGTTCATGTGGAATTTACAGAGGGTACAGAGCAGTTATATAACCAATTGCCGATCCAAAGCCCAAAATTGTTACAGCAACTGAGGCAGCACAGACAACTCTTGAGACATTACCTGCTGGTATTGACGACCGTCTTCCACCCCCTCCACCATCTGAAGTTCAACTACCACCAGAACTAAAAGCTAAAACCAGGATAATAGATAAATTTACTAAGGGGGGGGGGGGCATTGCCGCTATCAGTTGGTTTTGTTAATAATGGTGTTATGGCGTTGTTTAACAGTGCCGAGTATAGCAATGACGGAAAGAATATTGAATCATGTAGGGAAAATTTTGACGTTGCCACGACGATTTTGGGTCTGGTAAGATATTCCGATGATTGTTCACGTCCGCCGGACCATCAATGATGTTCGCGAAGGTTACTACTGATCATCCCGAGAACCGTAACGTAACAATGAACGGCGCTGGAGATGCAGGAGGTGCAGTCGCATCGATGAATGAGAATTTCAACTTAGGATTTGTGGCACGTCTATCAATGTTAAACGACGATAAAGACTTTTCATGTGTGATTCCACTGTCGTACATCTTTGGATTCTGCAGAAATGTCTGCAATGTTTTTTTCGGTGATAAACACACAACAGTTCTAGTTAGAGAAGTCACAGACAACGATGCAATCTGGTGTCCCGATACTGTTGATGCTGGTAAAGTGAGACTGAAATATTTTTTGCTGTGGATGGCAACAATGACAACATCGCTCACGGAGGAATAACGGCTGCTCTGTTTCATGGCTAACGGCCGAAAGTCAACGCTGTCGTGGATGACGATGACCACAGACGATGTCCAGGGTAACGTTGCTGGGATACTGACATGGCATATAGCATCACAGCAGGGAGTGTCAGCGCCACGACACATATTTGTAGCACTTCAGGAAAACGCCCTAGTAGATTCACAAGCACAAAATCCAATAGTGTTTGATACGCTCCGGGTTAGTGACGTTTCTCTGAGAATAAATGGACCTCAAGAACCATCCGAAGAAGTGCTATGTTGTAAGTGTGTATCATCGGTTGATGCCATTCGTGTGGCGTGATCATAATGTTGATTCTGGTTTGCAGATATCTCATCGGGACTTTACAACGCTATATCCAATCTACTATTTTTCGCTGGAACGCCAAGATTCCTTTAGGCAATTAGTCGTCGACATGCACTTCCGAGCTCGTGTAGCACGATTACCAGCTGGTGGTTACAGAGTAATCGCTGTTATACTGTCAGACAAAACAATGTTGCCTGAAGGTGTTGATGGACGAATAAGAGCCATTGATGGGCGCGTTGAAAACATGTATTTCCCAAACATGTAATTAGATCATTCAATATTATAATGTCATATCACCACGTCAACGTTACTCTGACACCCGGTCAATTAAAAAAGCTGCAATCGGCATCAAAGAAGAATTCTGGGGCAAAAATATCTGTGATATCAGCGGTGTTGCAGGGCCCAAATAAATTATCGCTGACTGAACGTCAGCTCAAACACTACAATGACGCCAAGAAATTAAAAACTGGCGTGCGACTTGATCTTTCCATGAATGCGATCAGCAGCACAGCAAAGACTGGCGGTATATTTCCGGTTTTAGCGCGATACCAGCACTGATTTCCTCTGCAGCTTCAATTGTTGAAGAAACAGCTGCACTTGGTGCCGTTAGAATAGCTGCCGTCATGGCGCTGAGAAAGGCAACGGGACAGGATCTAAAGACCTCAACAAAAAAGACCCGACGAGGTCTAAGATTACCAGGAACGTGGTACGGTCAAGATCCGAGACAGCCGGGAAGCTTCATTAAAGGTTCACATGTCCAATTTTGATTTACTTGATGCTGCTAATCGATTAGGCATAAACGAAAACTTCAGAGGTGTGATCATTTACCGGAAAAACCAAACCATGTTGAAACTGGTATCATGAATCTCAGTGGCCATTCTGGTCCAGGTACTCATTGGGTTGCATACGGTGTTGATCAACGTGGTATCGTTTATTCCGATTCGTATGGATTGGTGCCACCGAAAGAATTTTCAAAATATGTCAGCAGAATCGCTAATGATTCCGTCTGGTATTCAATATTAGTAACATAGAATATAACGGATCCACCAATATGCGGTCCAGAAGTACTTCCTGTACTTAACGCCGTGTCTAGGTCATCAGCGCCGCCGCATAAAGTCGTGCACGAATATACCAACGGTCGTTTTAAACAGGTTAATAATTTATAATGGCAGATATTTACGGAAGATCTACTAGAAGCAAGGCCTAGGGTGACATTGATTTTGTTAACGTATGCAACACGAGATGAACTTGCTGATCTTATGCCTCTCCCCTGGGTTGAACTGGATGAGGTTTTTCAGGATCAACATGGGCGGCTAAAAACGAGCAATATCAAATGGCTCAATATTATCATGCGAGTCTCAGGTGCAACCAACGATAACTTTGTGGTATGTACTGATTGTGGAAAAATGAAAGACTAAAGCGTATCAATCGGGGGGACCATAGGAAAGAACATTAAAGGTGTTGCTAAAGCCGGCGATACATTGACCGGTGAGCTCAGCAAGAGCGGAAACAGAATCCGTAACGTGAGAGAACCAGAACCTGACGATACGCGGAAACGAAAAAATACGTGGACATCAATGACATCGCGATAACGACCTCGTTAATAACAATCAGTGATGGATTGGGGATTGGCCATAATCAGATCTGAATAGAGCAATCACGTAACCGCGTTGACGAATTTTTGCAGATTCCTAAATAGAGCCGTTAATGCTTTATTTAGTTCCAAATGTCATCGTCATTAGTCTCGCCGAAATTCACGCACGACTTGCCATAATTGAGAAGAAAAAAAAAATATTACCGCTGGTGTAATTCATACGACTCCGCTCATCAACTCGGTATACACAGTAGCGTCTGGATCAGCAACATGGTCACAGCAAAACATCTTCATCAAGCATACCGCTGAGGTCACAGTACAGGCTATCCGTGTTTTGCGCTGAACCATTTAGGATATTTACCACATTTCTATAGCGTCATTGCACCGTTAGATTTTCCGGATCCGTGTCAGTTGTGTTAAATCAAGATACCGGGAAAACATTCATAATGGAGACAGAAGACAAAATATTAACCGCAACAACTTACTGGTGGTTTCTGGAATTCGTCGTTCAAACACATCAATTGGTAACTTAGTATATACCATAATGAATCCCACGCAGTCTTTTCGTTATAATCAAGCATGTGGGTGGATGGCATCGCTGAAAGAAATCATTGACGACCACATGAGAAAAACAAAAAAAGATATCGCAGACGAATCATCGTCAAGGACAATGATGTATACGCGATCTCCTGTCTGGTCGCTGGAACAACGACGTTAATCAGTACGTCATCAGCGACGCATGTGATATCGTCCGTGGTTGGAATCGCTGTCGCTTTTGTTGTTGGTGTTTCTGGTATCCTCAATATTATCGCGAAAAAAATATCTACATATATATGCCAGCAAGAAATTACATGAACGCACAGAAATAACGTACGCGGCAATGCATAAATATATCGTCAATATTGTCTGTGAGGTTAAACGACTGTGCAATATCAGACAATGATATATATATTATCGGTATCACAAGAACACAAACATACCCCCGCCGACGTTGCCAGCACCACATTTAGAATCCGCCGTATAAACAATATGACCGCAGAAATAGACCGCAGAAATAACCACAAGACTGGAACAGATTATCGCAACAAGACCGCCGACTACCTCAATGATATCAGCGACGTCAACGCGGCCGGAATTTGATATTGGTTTTCCAACTCAAATTACGGCGTTTAATGGTCGGTCACTTGAGATCGCACAGGTTCAATTACGACTTTATTATAGTTGGCCAAATATCAGAGAAATATCATTTGGTGGATCAGTGGTTAACAATTCCCTCGTATTTTCGTATAAAACGAAGCTTGATTAGCGCGGCAAGACCGTCGCAGACTGGAACGTCGGCAGTGTACCAAGAGGATTATATTAAATTGAACAAATGAATAAGGAACTTCAGCGCAGAATTAAATCAACAACAGGAAAAGATTCAAAGATCGCTATCAAAAGAACGTGACCCAACACTGAGTGATGCCTCTGAAATATCAGAATGGATTCCGCGGAATCCAATTACACCGTTGACATATGTAAGTCGTCGATCAGAACCGTGCTGGGGTGGCCTTATGTCGCACCGATTTTTACTGGACCAACAAAACCAACGCCAGGTGATTACTTGGTGGCTATGTCTTTGTCTGAAATAAGACCAAAGTACTTGGGGGGAAGGGGGCTCCCCTGTAAGGGCACCTTTTCAGGATAGAGAATAGTTTACTCGAGCAGCAGAACTTGCCAGCGAGATAGCGCAATAATAAGAAAATGGACAGCACAATCTGCGACCGCTGTTTGAGCAGTATGTGTCCGATTATCCAAATGATGAACTTCGGAAAAAATCCGTTACAAAACTGGGGTACTGATGAGCATTAAAGGAGATATTTAGATTTTTGTACCGAGATGTATCGCAATACCCCGTAGTAAGCCCGATTACAAAAAAGTTATTTTATGATCATTATAAGATCACCAAAGACCAATTGCGCACGTTCAAACCCCACGGACTGGATGAAGATAAAATGCGACTTGATATCATTCACAAGATTGGCGACTATTTTCCAAGGATCTATGCGGCATGGGAGAAATTAATATGCGTCCCAGATATTCTCCGACATAACAACGATCCCGATGGTGGTGGTCGTCATGTATCACCAGGAATTGTCAATATCAAGTCGATGCTTTTTTAAAATCCTGCCCATGACGCAGTCGACGGCTGTTGTATCTCGTCTGGGCAAATATCCCACGGCCTGGCACAGCAGGGATATGTTCTTTGCAGCTTTTCTCCAGATGTCGCGCCGGGTCATATGGTTGTGTCAGTGCCTGTAAATCATATTTATTTACGAAGTCACAATCCGTCGTTGTCACGAATACATTTTCATCTAACCGACCAAGACGGTGATTTATTAGACACGCCTGAGGCAGAATTGACTGTTAGCTTCAACGTGCGTAATAGACTATGAAATTGTCTGCCATGAAACGGTCCACCATAACAAACAAAATTAATGACAAAAGAAAAAAAGAATCATACTTTTTTGTCGTTATTGTTCTTGATACTGGTGACGTTGCTATGCGGATTCCTTGGTTGATTCGGAAATCCTAGCGTATTCCAACACAAGTTTATTTAGCTGTCTCGCACGCAAACTTATAGCCGCACTAGTTTCATACTGTCGAGATAGCTCTGATCGTATTTTCTCAATGGCGTTTGCCAGTGGAATAAATTTAGCTATCTCATGTTGTTCGTATACATCTGCCAATGGCAATTCAAATTCTCCATTTTTAGTAATTTGATAAGTCTATATTCAACCGCTATAGTATGCCAGCCCTCTTCCCATCGCAGCTGTATCATCTCAAAATCATTGTTGATTTCTTCAACATCAAGTTGAACCTCGAGACCATCTTGCTGAAATTGCACAATCTCAAAGATAATCTTGCTAATATTTTCTTGGTTCATATTAAACAACAAATGCATTATAGTAATAAAAGATTTTATCAAGACCAATTCGATAACGTGCTGCTGGGCTGTGTAAACTCATTGTGATGAATCCGTGTGGGGTTTTCTGAGCATGTGCAAAAGAATGTCTTGAACTTATTTATGTCCATATCGCCGGAACACCAAGTCTGATAAATATTTCGCAGCGTAAAATTTATCAAAACCGTTCAACCAACCCCCCAACCCCTCGAAAAAAAGTACAGTTATCTCTGATCACTTTGGGAATCTGAGTGTACTCTGTGTAACGATAATTACCTTTGTGTTCTTATGCCTATCTCGTGAAAATGCTCTGGCCGGATTTGCTTGTTTGTCAAGGATGGCATCAATGTAAACCACTAGATTGTTGATATGCCTGTCAAAACCCTCGACGGACGGTGCATCATAGATGTCAGCGATAAACTCAGTAATATCGTTGTTTTTAAAAGCCTCTGCCAATTCACTGAATTCCTTAAGAACATCATAACATCGTTGGTAATCTGCGGATATCGCTGCTAAATAAAGTGTGTCCCATCTGAGCCACCTCATTATCAGGTTGAGGAACAATTGAGTTTTACAAGACCCAGACTGAACAATGATAATAGGTCGAATCAAATTTAGTAACACTGGATGATGCTTGACCAATGGTTGCTCGCCTGCGGCTGAAAAATCAATCACTTTCATATTGTACATATTTAGTATCTTTATAATCATTGGTTTATATTGTGTTCGATGTAAGACGGTCACAGACACAACTGGGTTAAGCACAATGTTACAAAATAACAGGCAAGCGCTGACAGGATAGTGTGTAAAATGCGGAATTAAAAATATAAGTTTGTGAAAGCCGGCAAAGTTACTGGCGGCGATGTCGCCGCGACACTCGGAAAATTACCAGGTACACGATCTGCGAAGTACCCAGAGAAAAACATCTTCCGGGATATAATTATTGTGGTCCTGGATCCCGACTTGATATTAGACTTGATGAAAAAGATCAACCAAAACCAGGCAATTGATCGAGCCTGCCATTATCAAAACAAAGATCTTCAACAGCGACATATCAAGGACGTCAAAATGATTCACACGCTGAAGTCGATAAGGAATAAACACATACGAGAATCAATCGCGAACTGGCTGATAAGAGCAGCGATGAGCGGCAAACTAGCGGTGGGGGTAATAGCCTCCCGAGGCTAGCTCCCTGTGCATGGCATTTAATTGTCCGATAATTATATACTGGAGTCGATTTATTATAGTCCAATCGGATACTGGAGAGGTACAGCGGCTATTAGCAAATTCGCTGAAGCAACAGGTGTTACACTTGCTGTTTCCGCAGATTCGTTGTCACGATAGGCAATAAGGCAAATTGATCTGCCACGGCCCAAAACGATTCAGCATGGTCAGTTTGATGTCAGCACGCCGAACGAAGATCATCAGGCAGATATATTGTTTTACCGCACGACGTTATTGGTACATCACGCAAACGGCGCTCATACAAATAATCGCTGACTGTCATAGACGTTGCGTGTACATACAAGCAACCGGAGCAGCTATCGACTCAAACTGCAACTGAAGTCTCAGCCCCGTTAGAAAGAATTTATCAACGTGGCGGCCTGCGATGGCCACAGTTGCTGAAGGTCGATCCCGGCAGAGAATTTCTCTGTGCAGTAACGGCTCTGGTGCGATAACAAAACGTTAAAATCAGACGTCGACACACCGCGTTACAGCTTGATCAGATAATTAGTGAGCTATGTAATCAAATGCTTGCACAGCGACTGTTTGGACACAAACACGCGCAGGAATTATTGAGCAAGGACAGATCTCATAAATGGGTTACGAGACTACCTCTCGTGGTGCCCGAGTTAAACAATGAAGTCACTCGTGAAATTGACATGAAACCCATCGAGGCAGTTGGGAAAAACACATACCACGACGAAAGTCACCAGGAAATCAACAACAACAACCAGTATTTGGCAGTAATGTAACAGTCATGTATTTATATGAAACCGGTGTACTTGAAGGCGCTACAGCAAGAGCAACAGATCCAGTCTGGAGTGTAACCACACATAAAATTTTCAGCGTGGTGAGAACTGCTGTGCAGCCACCAATCTACAGACAATATGCAACAGTTCTTCAAAGTGGATTTGTCCGTGAACAATTACAGATAATTCCTAAAGACACCCAGTTACCACCGGGTTGGATTCGGCGTTGCAGAGGGCACAGCCTCAGGCTCGGCCACCGCCGCTAACAAATTACACTGGCGCAGAGGAGCAAAGCTGCTCGACATCTGGACATTCAAGACATGTCAGAGCCACATTTTTGCGTATTTGATCTAGGCTGCTATCGATTCTTCCACGGTAAATTGTCGCATGTCGTTAGGAAAATTTTGTCGCAACATTACTGTCTTACGGTAGGCGCAGTGATTATTCTGTCATTTTTCAGCGTCATGATAAATTCAACATCAAGTTCAAACTGGCGCAATAACTCGATGGCCCCGTCTCCACGGCCGACAGAGCCTGCTATACAGAGACTACTGGAACCTCGACGATATCATTAAGAACCAGCTGCTGTTGAAGTTTCGTCCCTGGAATATCAACTTGTAAATTTTGACTACGTGCACCCGCTACAAGATAACACGATAGAATTGGCAACGCTGACAATATTTCTTTGTGAAGCTCAAATAATCTGTGCTGACGTCAGTCACGGACGTTTTCTCGTGATAGAACTACCAGATCATTAGGTACGCATTATTTCACACTGAATCTTATGCGGCTGTAATCTGATTAGCTATTTCAACTGTCGTAATGTTTCATCGCTCGATTGATAGTCATACAATTTTTCTTCCTAGGGGCTAACGCAACTGCACATCCACCCGTGTGATGATTCTCCTGAAAACGACGTAGACTATCCTTGATTGATGCATATAATAATTGCCGTGCTTTTCGTCGTTAGGTAATCACGAAATGTCTTCAATATATTTTTGAACACAGTACATATTTTGTCCCAGATGATGATTCTAGGAATATATTTTTGTTCCATATGCTCGGTGGTCAACGCATCACCACGCCAAGGAAACAAAACTGTGATACGTGTATGATGTAACTCCCCGCTGTTTCATCTCTCTGGCAAGATGGTGAGTTGGCGTTAGCACAATTATGTCACAGCTGCCAAACAAATTTATTGCACACTTTGTTTTACCATAACCACCAGGACCGTTAGACTGTGCTATATCTCCTGACTGGATAATTCACTGACGGAGACGTTGATGATTCTCAAAATTTATTGTTTCGGTAATAAGCACAGACTGGTTCAACATCGGCAGATTTATAATACTTACATATTTGTTCCCTCTTTATTTTTCAATGGCTCCAGCGAGTCTCTCCGAGACCAGCATGGTCGTCGTGTCCCATAGCGTCTGTATGAGCGTAGTTGCACCGATAAATGGTTTCTCAAGATCCATTTTTGATCGACTTATGTGAAAATAATCAATGGCGTCTCTGATAGCATCCGCTGGAAACCGGTTAATCATCGAGAATATTTTTATTGACGAAATTGCGAGCATCGAAGATCTCAAATGAGTGAACTACGGCGAGACGCTGTCGTAGTAGCTAACAACCGTGCTAGATTCGTGATTAATCTTTACCAGCAGCGTTATGACACACAGAACGCGAATTTACCTACAATTTTTCTGCACATATCTTTATCATCGTGCGGTAACCAAACAGTCATTGCCGGCCTGTAGAAAAGTATCGCAGAAGTTACAGTCAGCGATGTAATGATCTTGGCGTCCAACATATATCGTAATAGCACTATTAGAGCCCAACCACGTTGATTGTTTGGGCAACAGTCGTTGAGATTTACACTGGTATTTGGCTCATTAAAATAACGACCAAACCAGGCTGGTACAACCGGATGAATACACGTTGAGAACTCAAATGAATCAATCTCGGCAAACCTAGTCAAATCGTAGTCGAGATGTAGTGGGCCGTTAATTGCTACTTTGGTCATTTCGTGTGTTGGATGACCGAATCGTTCAAAATACGGTTGACATTCGCCGTATCCAAGAACACTAGCCGGATAAAAAGCCACGCTGTCAACTGGGATCATATCAGCATAATTATATTTTGTGTTCAATAGACCACCTTGTCCAAACTCGACACAAGATCGTGATATATCGTCGAGAAATTCTTTTGGAGTTCTACGCCATGAATATTTTGTGTGCTATATAAGCCACAACAGACGACGTGGTTAAACAATTATTGGGTAATTCAATACTGTCGCGGTATTATTTTTCCCCGCAATTTCTTTCATCGCGCGTTGGAGAGATTCCTTCCGATAAAGTGTACGAAGAGCAAATTGATCAAATGTTGATTCATCTGTAGCTGATGTATCTGCAGCAGATAAAACTGCTGTAGATAAATCTGCGTCGTCACCGTGAAATAACGAGACAGATGCAGAGTCACTCGCACTAATATTATAAATCTCCTCAACAATATCGCCGTTATAAAATTCTATTGATCTTTCCAGCAGAAAATTTGTTTCTGATTCAGTCCGGGAGTGACTGTTATGATCAACTATCGCTATTAGGGCGCCTTTACTACGGTATTTTCCGGAAGAATGCAAAATCTCGTTTGTAATTGTTTTTACCACGATTTGAAGCCAAAATGTTTTTTTCCAACACTGCTACGTCATTTATTTTAACTGTTTTGATAAGATAGTTTTCCCACGCATCGGGGTAAGAGCATTAATATCAGGATAGTTTAAACGGTATAGTGTATAAACTACCGCGGATGCTTCATACGCGTTATTGTATTAATGTTTGTCTGTTCCGGTGAACGTACCTGGTTTGGAGTTTTTGTCCATGCCGACGATACTTTTATGTCGCTGTGATTCCTTAGCAGGGTCGAGCTTATCACGGATAATCCATGTCAGACCATCTTGGTTGACATGTTCGACAATAAATTTTGTTCTGAACAGATATTGTCTGTCGTCAGCAAGATTATTAATAATAGCCGCTGATTGATTGTAGTTCATTGTAGAGTCAACGAAAAATACCATCGCCGTCTAACTTGAACGTTGACCAGACACATACGGCGCCATCTTGAGCAAACTCATTTTTGGTCATTTTGATAAATTCGTGTAATTGCAGCTCAAATGGTGGTTGTTTTTTGTCCTTGGTTAATCTGTCAAAAGTCAAATTTAGTGGTGTGTTGTGGTTCAATCTCCAATAATCTGTTTTGTTCTGGTTCAAAAAACTTTTCTCTGCTTTTTTTTGGTTCGATCTCCGATAATCTCCCAATTTCACTCGTGGTTAATATTTCGTTAATCTGATTTTGCAAAAAAATTTGCTCAATTTTCGACCTTGGGAAAGCTGGTTTTATCCCGGTTACACTAAAATTCTCTTCCATCAGCTGCTTTGCAAAAGTAGAATTAGTCCTTATTATATAATTAGGAAAAGTAGTTTCTTCAATTAAACTTCATCCAATAATATAATATGACAGGAGCCAAAAATAATTGTTTATGACTCATTATCGGATAAGACATATGCTGTGAAAAAATTGTCGTGGTGAGTACTGTGGTTATCAAGTGGCCAATGTTCTCTATGGCAATACTGGGACAACAACCATGTTTGAAATGCGGAGTTGGGGTCAAGAGGAAAACACAATTAGGTGTATCTTGTTGTAGAAGACAATATCGAGCTCTAAAGAGATATTACGAGATACAAAACGCTTCTGATGACATCAAAATAAAAGACGCAAAGGATAATATGAAGAGATATTCCTCTGCTGAAAAATGATGTCATATTAGCGGGAAAAATTATATAGACGGAGCAAGAAGAAAAAACACTGATCTCGATTAATTTAGACGTCATCTAATATTAGTTCATTACGAAGCGAGTAGAGCCGGTGTCATTAGACATTGTCGCCTCCAAAACCTCTTGGAAATGTCAATAATATGGTTATTTAACTATTGGAATTCCAGACAATAGAAGATAAAAACAAAACAACATCTTTCACACAGATTTATTTACGACTGTTTCAACGACGTTATCAATGATGGGCTAGTTAAGAAAATAATCTTGAACGTTTACTGGCTGTCACACATAGCCAAAATACAACACATGAAAAGACAGGCAAATACACAAAAAAGTCACCACGACCAATTAGATCAACGAATCTTGAGGCATGAGAAATACGAGATTTTATTTTAATGTCAGCACTGTAACATATTTTCACGCATAATCTAAATTCAGTGTAGTTTGTCGCCATGATATTTAAAAATCAGCTTTGTCAAAGCTGTTTAACCAAAAAATAAAATTTAACTGTGTCCAGTAACGTAACCAATATTTTAGGCTACAGCGAATTGTCGGAATTTTAATTCGACTCACAGTTTAGACATTGCCCCGGCGACGTGCCAAAATATCCATGACAAATTGATCGCTGGTAATAACCCGCTGGTTTCCCAGGCTCAGGCAAAAATCAATACCCGTTGTGATACTAGAACTGAAATGATTTAAAATGCTCAGATACTTAATAAATTCTGTTAAATGCGTGTACGTTAATTTTGATCTGTAAATGCGAATGCACTCATATCACAGCACCGCTGGTATAGTTCATGTAATTTTTTTTAGCTTTATATTATTAATGGAGTGGTAAGGACGTATGGACAATCTTTCGATCAACCTGTGGAAACAAATTTACCTCACGTGTTCGATCCCAGAGCGCAACTGTCATATTGTCTGCGTTTAAAAAAAAATATTAAAGGGTGGGGATAAGGCGCCTGCGATGCATTCAAAAAAAGTTGAAACATCGTTGAATGGGTAATAGTAAACTTCGTAAAACATAACCGATGTGCACTTGCCTGGGCCCCCTTCCGAACCCAAATAAGGGTGTTCATTTAACAGCACCTGGAGTTCACTTGGTGTGTGTGTGTGTGTGTGCTTGATGTGATTACATATTAATGATTTAAAATCACCCTGGACAGCACTCTGAATCTCATAAATTTCGTTCTAAAATTTCGTTTTTCTCTAAGCGATTCGCGGGGTGGGTGGGTGGGTGTGTGTTTACGCAACAAAGAAAACCCCAAAACATCATAACAATTATTGAAGAAAGTCATTCAACAGATATTCAACGTCAATCAACTTGGTTGCAGTCTTTCATTTTCGCTAACCTCAGATTAATAAACCAGCATTACAGCAGGTAAAATTAACACTCTTACAATGGGACCTTGATGGAGATCCCCCCCCCCCCCGCCACGGTCAACGCGTAGTTTTTTGGTCGGACCCCTTCATAAATAGTCACCATGCTTACATACAAGCCCCGGAGTGGCCTTTGGATAGTTAATGAGTCAACATTGCTTGGCTAAAAATATAATTTCTTCAGCCTCAGATTCTAAAATGGAGCATTGATTGTGGTCCATCCCCGCCCCCAAAGTTGGTCGCCCCTTTTTTGTGTCTTCCCACCACCTTCTTCTGCTTTATATTATACATGCGAAATCAATCGAGATGTGTAATATGTACATGCACTGTGATAGTAAAAATGAAGTGACTATTTATGAGACACTGCTAGTATTCTGTTCGCAGCAGTTTTCCAGAGATCTGCTTTATCTTTTCAAAGGAAAGTATTCTGCTTGACACCGTAGTTATGTCCCAATAATAACTAAATGAAATAACGCCGTGAAATAATGTTGTACCTGTCATGTCGAAAAGAATGAAAAATATGTCGCAAACATGAGCAGATGTGAAGAAAACATGGAGATTATTAGGGTCGGCAGGTCATAAATGATTTGGTATGCTCACGAATGCAGTGAAGTTTGCTTCTAACACACATAAACTATATGAAGACACTGAGACAACAGACATCGTTTTATATTCAGCAGTGTACAATCAATGCTTTATTAACTATGTGTTCTAGGCTTGATAAGAAAAGTGCCCTCGCAATCTCCTTTTCACCATCAAATAATTTTCATGATTGACATGTCGATTCTTTAACCTGTTATATTATCAAGCGTTGTGATGGATCAAAACAAACAATCACAAAAAATACCAATGAAAACATTTTAAAAAGATTAAAAATCTTATCTTTTAATACACTGTGATAGGCATTTACCAGAAATACATTGTTATAAAGTGTTTAGACAATTCTTGACGTATATTTGTAAATTGCTGAATTCTCTTTTAACTATACGTGCATAATCCCATCAGTAGCATAAATTCACTGTTCCTTCACCTCCACAAGCTTCGATGATCTGCTAGAAATGATGTGTTCCAAGTCTTTCATAAACACTCATGGATAAGCTAGCCCAAATCGTTATGTTCTACCAGCCACCTCCACCCTTTTCTCTCAGCTATGTAGCTGATTCAATGACAGCAATTAATATATTTCGGGTCCTTTCAAACGAAGCCCGATATTCCTAAATGAGCTCAAACAATAATAAAAAACGATAGCCATATCAGGGGAACTCCGATATTTTACTAGCTGGTCGACAATTATGTTTAAGTAAACAGAAGAAATTATAGCTTCTCCCTACTGCTACAACGCCAAACCATCGAATATCCCCAATGCAGCCAGCAGAAGGTTAACTTCCTACTGTTGACAAGCCGCAGACATCACATTTTTTCTACCAGCCACACGTCTCTCCAACAAGACGAAAAAGATAGTGCTACTCTACTGAACAGAGCCTTAAAACACTTCGTTGGTTCCAGAACATGTCAGGCTACACTGCTGGTAACATGTATGACAGCTAACAAATTTGCTCAGGAACCTTACATCCGTATCCACACGATCAACAGGAATGACACCGCTGTTGAAGTTGTTTCCAAAAGAGAGTATTCCAAGCTCCAAGCTATCCAGTCAAACCATTCAGTGATTCTATGACTGAACCTAAAAATCTTACCCCGTGAGCACAGTCCGAACAATATCAAATAGATAATTACAATAATAAATGATTTGCAGTACCAACGCTTCCAGTGCACAAACAATACAGTTCTAAACATTGAGATGGTCCATAGTTCTCATTTTCGTATACTATGAGCAGTCCATCAGAGATAAACCAATAAACAATGATTTTCACAACCTGATTCTCGAAACTGTCCTGTTACGCAACAGTTTTTAAAGTGATTTGTAGGAAAGACTTCTCAACAAACAGGTCTCTACCAGGTCAAAGACGCAGGTTCACCCTGCTTACCATGACGCAAACAACCGTTGCCACAATTCTGTTTTGCGAACACTGGAGACGGGAAGTGTGTGTGTATATGTGTGCGGTGGGGCGGGGGCGGTTGCCAAAAGGTTATCTTACTAAAGTATATATTCATTAATTACCAGTGGGAAAGAATTCATTATAAGATCCTTTTCGTCATTTTAATTCACCCTTGAGAGATTATAAGATATCAATAAATTCGTTCCAACCGAAAAGTTCAACTGACCTTGTTTCTGGTCCAGAAACAAATATCTCACTAACCCACTTTTAAATAATCTCTAACGCTATATATACATTAATATATTCTGTTTCTCCCTCAGTTATATCCTACCGGTAACAACATTGGCTCCTAATGGGCTTTAACTGCTCAAGAAAATTAAATAAAACAATAGATCTTTCTTCATACAAAGAAAAATGTTGCGAGACTCGAAGAGAACTTCCAAGGAAGCCTTTAACTTCCTAGACTACTAGCTTTCCTTCCAGCCGCATTGTCGAATAGCCTGACTTAAGTTTTAAATTAAAACATTAATCGAATAAAATAGATCTCACAAAGGTATCCAAAACCCCACCACTGCCATAAAAAAAACTGTCTTTTTATATGCAAGTTTTCTCACTACCAATCGAATCAAACGCACCTGTGTGAGATAGGAATAAACACACACAACTTAAAATATCCAGATAGTTCCCTATATAAAGGCTTCTAGATAAATCAGATAAAGCATGAAGTAAGAAAGAATATGACAGTATACTATATGTTAAAAGCTGATTTGAAATAAAACCCATGAATTATGTCCAATCGTATCCCTCTGCAACTGTCACGTCAGAGCAGCATTAAAGCGCTCTCCTGCACCAGCCAACCGCCGACGACAGTAAATTGTACCTCAACACACTCTATACAGTTTTGCAAAAGGGCGTTTGACAGCCCCTACATGTGGGTCTAAGGAGAGTTCTACTCCTGGTACTGCATTTAAAACATCCTGGACATATTGTATTTCCTTTGTTACGGTCGACTGCGCGGGCCGGCTTCAACATATATTACGATTACATATCTAATTCGACCTCGACTGAAATTCCTACCGACGAAACGAAATAGGTTGGAATTCCGTAGGTAATTTAAACTACGCACTGCAGCCACCCTCAGAAAATTCAGTGCATGGTGATCAGTTTCGACAAATGATCCACGACAACATAGAATAAGTTAAGAAAAGTTATCAGTCACCTCCAACATAGTTGAAAAGAAAGACTTTAGTCCGCGTGTGAAATTTGACCACATAGTAGATTGTATCCCTGCAGAAGAACGATCCGTTTAATCTCAGAATTGCATCACGATTCAATGTCCTTCAAGCAAACCGAAGCGTCATTTCCTGTCATGTGTGCCATAGAAATTTCAAATTAGTTTGATCAGGACGAGCAAAAATAATGTTGCAGATTTAAAGGATGATGATAAATAAGGCAACATTAGTTTCATACACTGAGTATTACGAACCCTTCAGAAAGTCTCTATGTTAAAGCGAAAGAACAACTAAAACTGAATATTCAGCATACATCCTCTAATGCATCTCGTACCAGATATGACGTAGCCCACATACTAAACCATCTGCCATGAACACAAACTTCATTCTATCTATTTGTATACGAATTGGTCTTTAATTAGAACCAGAAAAAACGAACTCTTAGGATATATTAGGTTCCAAAACCAACACCTCGTGTATCATACCATCTCCTCGCAGATAGTACATGTATTTTTATTTACCAGATCGAAAGGTCCTCAAAGAAATTCACTCCATTTTTATTGGAAATTCAATGACATTAGTGCCCTCTTTCATGACGATGGATTTCTGTATGAAGACGGTTCAAAAATGGAGGCAAGATAGGAGCTGCCTTTTCCACATCCCGTGACACAATTTCCAGTCTGATAACTTGAAAAGGCTATATTCTTACAGCAGAAATTGCATGCATACTACAGTGACTACTCTCTCTCTCTCTCTCTCTCTCTCTCTCTCACACACACACACACACACACACACACTCACAAGCACATACATCTGACACTCAAAATCTTGCTAAGCATTAAATCTGTCAAACCTTTAATATTCCCAATCTTGCATAAACATGTTTTACTCACATATTCTGCAAACAGTTGTCTGTACTGTTAGCTGCCTTGTCATATTGATATTATTTGTAATGAATGGGTAGAAAAAGACGCCAAAGATGTCCCTTAGTATATGATATAAATATTATACCTACATTGTGAAAAATATGTAATGAAACCTACGCAAGCAAGTTTCGCAATATTAAGCCCACAACTGGTATAATAAATAACAGAGCTGAGGTGATATGTGTTGTTATGACACATACACACACATACTTGATATTTGTTTCTCACTTACGCGACAGAGAAATATAGCTGTTTTGCCACCCTTACATTTCTTATCTCAGTCTGGTTGTCTCAGTCCGGCCAACTCAGTCATGGTGTGTCGCGCTTGGAACTTGTTGCAAAAAGACGAAACTCCTGTTCTCATCAAATCAAACAACAGAAACAACAGATATATAACAAATTCACTCATATACTGACTTAAGGTCTCTCCTACTTTGATAATACACCATACAAAACAATTTGTGAGAGACAGACAAAAACACGCTCACGAAGTTGAGCTCTTTGGTAATATGCTAGAAACTACGTACAGTATGGCACATTTTATCCTATCTCTAACTGAGTAAAATATTAGGTCATCATCATTAAATGTAGCTGAAAGTATCTAATTAGTTTTAAATACCTACTGTGAAACGAATTAGGTACTTTTATCTTCAGTTAATGATTCTGACCTGAAAGTTTACTAAGTTACAGTTAGAATAAAATTCACGATGCTGTGTAGAACGAACTATAAGAAGACAATGTTCCAGACAAACATGCAATACACATCACTGGCTACAAAAGTCTAACTCTCTCATGGGCATCTGCAAACCTGGCAAAAACCAGAAATGTGTTATGTTAAAACCAACATTCTTCGAACTTCGTCAAACACCCCCAACCAGCCCGTGTTGAATCGAACATTGTAAACAAATGAAAATTCCTGCCCTTACCAATCAGGGACTTTCAATAATCATTCCACACGCTATTTTATTTCCTTGAAGCGTAGCATTGTACCAGTAATATCAATACTTGCGATATTTCTAGGACAGAAAAAATAAATGTCCAAAAATATCATGAATTAGAAATCTCCTCAAAGTCGTTACATACCTCTTTGGGCTGTTACTTTATCGTACCGTTGCCTACCATTCAACCTCTTCCAAATTAGAATTGATGATGGTTCAAAGTTTAACACATAAAATATATTAATTACTTGTTGATATTTTCATATGACATCCATCTATTAAATTCGATAATACAATAATAATACCAAATGGGTTTATGTTTTCTATTTTCTCATGCGTAGGATATTTGTACATAGCGTCGACTAGGCTCCCCATTCCTCTCATGAACATATTATTATTAATGCGCGTTTACAAAGACTAAAGCACATGGCTCGAAACGCTCGTGATGCAATAGATGCGACACGTAAAAATTATAACTTGTTTCTTTTCTTGATATTTTTTCCTCTAAGAGCAGCATACATAGCTAGATTATACTCAGATAATTTTCCAGGTTTTCTTAAATAGTACAAAACCTGACGATCGTTATATAGAGTGTGAGGAATTACTATTGCCTGATGAATACTGTGTTTTGAATCCCTTAACTATATAGCAAAAGGTGCAGAGCAATTTAAATGGAAAACAATTCGGTGAGAGAAATATTCTATGTTGGTGTTTGTACCAGTCATGAGATTACATTTACCAGTCGCTAGGTTACATTTTTTGTCTTGTGGTGAGACAAATAATTTAACAATTTGACTGGGATTGCTATGTCTCGGTGCCAATAATAACATAGATTCTCTCAATCTCCAAAAGAACGAACTTCAAACAGAGCTATTTCCAGTTGTCCATGACAATGGAGTGTACTATTTTAGAGTGTATAGGCCTCTATCTTGTTAGATAGTTTATTATTTTATTAGTATTATTATTTATTTATCTATTTATCTATTTATAGTAAAAAAAAATAAGATTTTGTGCACTAAGAGAAGATCTTGGCAGTTTTGTAAAATTACGTTTTATATAACAAATTTAATTCTATATATTAATAATGTTATATTTTATTGCTGGATCTTTTTCCCAATGCAATTTATATAATTGTATTGTCATTTACTTTTATATTTTATCTGATACTACCGTATGTATATCTTGTTTTGTTTATTTTTGTAACATTTGCTTGTAGTTCTTTATGTCTAATTTCTTTTTAACCTCTCCGGTGTCCTATTGGTTAGAGCGTCCGCCACGGATGCGGGAGGTCGCGGGTTCGAACCCGGCCGAGTCATACCAAAGACTCATAAAAACGGTACTAATAGTTGCATCGCTAGAAGCTCAGCATTAAGAGGTTAGTGTTAGAGCTGGTGGGTCTGGTGTCAGGATAATGTGACTGGGTGGGACATCATGCTACATGTCTGATGCATGATGCCCAATGCTAGATATCACTATAAACTGCCACATACATTGTAGAAATATGACTTCAAAATTGTTAAGGCTATGTTAAAAATCCAAATCAATCACACACACACACACACACACACACACATACACACACACACCATTCTTCTTTTCGTCCTTGTTTTTATAATCTGCACCATTATAGTTGGTATTATTTTGACGTACTGCTAAACCCTAATAAATACAACAGCATACATATATGCATACATCATTCCATCCATCCGTCAACACATACATACATACGTACGTTACGTACGTACATACATATATACATACATACGTATAAACACATAATACATCTATGCATACATACATACATACATACATACATACATACATGTATATTTACATGATTTTAATCATGTAAATATGCACTATTTGTAATCCTCTGCATTTCATTCTGGAGCAAATGTATTTTTTTATTCTGAATTGACAGTTTTATTTAAACATAAAATGAAGAATTTAATACAAGGTAAGATGAAACTGAACGTAAGTAGAGGAAGTGTATAATAACATGTACATGGCTCTATCTGAACTACAATACATATGTACAACCTTCTAAGAAGATAATCAAACATCAACGTATGAAATTAAATAAAATTATAATCAATATATCATTGATATATACATCTTGATGTAGTCAAAATCACCACCAATGTTTAAGTTTGACAAACAGTATTATTGCTCCACGCATGTGGTCTCTCTACCGAGAGAATCAAACAAGCTGTGTGAGCATGGTACAGCGCTTCCCTTATCTTTGAGGAATTCAAGACGACAGTCGACTGAAAGACTGTTAAACGCTCAAGTACTAGATTATTATTCTTCCAATAACCTAATTATCACATATCACAAAACTCGAATTATTTTACACGTATAGTTTCTCTTGTTTCATATTTGCAAGACTCTTCAATAATCCTTTCCAAGCCGAATATTATTACTTCACCCCATTCCATAAAAAACACAACACAGATACTCAATAGAAATAATTATTCGTATCTGAAATTACTATGTATGTATGTATGTATACGTGATGAGCAATCTCAGTTGATCGACCTGATAGACACGTGTCTCTATGGAAGTACACACTTATAGTTTTGACCATATTACTTTTTGGTTAACTATGCAGTGTCAATTTTAGGTTCATATTATCTAGACTCGGCAGATGAATTTAACGTGGGCCTTTTGTGGACATGTTAGCTATGTTAAAGTTAAAATCCTTGCTTTCTTAATGCACAGACCTTCAGTCTCTGGACTCAAGTACCCTTTTTTCTTTCTAGCCTAAGGTTTTCGTTTCTTTCTCATGTAAGTCTTCATAATTTCATATATTAAAAAGAGATCGATGAATTTGGTTCCCAAACGTAACGTATTACGGTATGTTTAAACAATTTTGAAATTGTTGACTACATTTAATCAAATATAGTAATAGGTCAATAAATACTTTAGTACTTTCTCAAAGTAAATGCTCGAATATTCATGTACCGTATTTAAAGCATAATTGGTCGAAAGATGTTGCTAATGCCAATAAATGTGTTGAAACATGAGAGGCGTCGAGCCTGACAGGCACAATTTCGTCTTTTTCATGCATTCCTGGAAATATTCCGCACGATATAATCCCAGTAGTGGAAACTTGGATTGCAATATGTGCTGGTTAATGATACATCAACACATATCCTTTTAAACGGTGTTTTTAAGAAATGTAAAGTCAAGAGCACAATAGTAGTACACACCTTTTTAGTTTTCATATATTTTGGTCAGTATTTTCGGTCTTATTCTCCATGACTGATGTATCGCCTTCTTTTTATCGTAAAGTATATGCATATTTTTATAGCCCACGTGTTTTTGTATAGGGTAAAATCTGGTGCAGCATAGTAGGATGTTAGTCGACACTTTCATGCAGATGAAGAAATTGAATTAATGCGTCAGCAGGTATGACTGCTGGAGAGCACTTAATGATGAAATTCATTTGCTTATTACGTGCTATGTCTTGTTTTCCGTTCAACCCAAGGGCACCTATAATACATTTCCCTTTCCGAAGGACAGAACACAGAGGTAAGCATGATGTTATGGAACATCACCGATGGATTGTGCTGTTAAGTACATACCTGGTAGAATTTACAGAATTGGGTCTCTTCTTTGCTGCCCCTGTATCATTTGTAAATTTTTTTGAAAAGTTTAGAGAAAGCTGTTCTAAACTGCCACTGTTTATTTATTGCCATCGGGGTTATAGGATACAGCGGTATGTGACATGAATTCTTAAACACGATGATAGCTTTGTATTTTTAAACTTTTATTCTTTTAAAAACAAATGCATCCTTTTCTTTTTAAGATAGATCGTTATATTGAAAGATGGTAGGGTTAATATGAAGAAAAAGAATCGACGTGATACAAGCTTGCATGAAAAACCACACACCACTTGCCATGGAATATTTCCTCGATGAAATAAGAAAGATTTTAATAGTATAAATTTTCATCATAGATGGTTGACTTAACTTTGCTTTATTTCAGTTATTTTTTTCCAAAATTCGTTAATATTTATTACGGCTGATTTGAGATTCCTTTTAAACTTTAAGGCATCATGAAAGGACTGCTAGTACAGATCATTGGACCAAGAAAATCTAGAATTTTGGCAGGACTGCTAATGAGTGTCCAATGTATGCTTTGCTTCTTCTCTTCTTCCATTCTGTATCTCGACTTGTTGATGGCAGTACCTACGGGTAATAATAATAATAATAATAATAATAATAATAATGTATTTTTTGTCCAACTGTTTGATGATAATTGGTTTTAATAGCAAAGCGTGTATGGTCAGCTGAAACCGTTTACAATATAACATCATGCGGTTGTGGTAATGGAGCATCAATAATTATGTTACCGGTGTATAAAGGCAATAATCTATCATTCATACCGTACATTTATTTTCTTTTAAAATTCAAGACTTTCATTTTTTTCTTGCAACAATTTAAAAGAAAACGATATATTTGTTTTTTATTTTTTAACCTCAAACTCTAAATATAACGACTTGTATTTTTATCGTTGGTAGTAAAGTGTTTCAGAATTGTATCCAGCTTTTGCTTTCGAGTAGGGGATACATTATTGTTCATTTTTTTTCTTAAACGTACTGAGTTGTATTATTGTTGTTTTTCTTGTCAACTAACGAATGATATTCCATCATATTTTGCACCTTAAATACCGTAACCTTATTTTTCACTCCGGAAGTCAATATATACATATATGATGCATAGAGCTACTCTCTGTCAGCCTAATGCCAATATCGCCTACATACTGGAGAGCAGGAACACCTTCTCAAAATATAACAGACCCATTTTATTGTTGTGGAATATACGGTTGTTTTTCTTCTACACCGCAATGTATGTTATATTTGTGTTTCTTTGATACGTTACTATTCTGTGCATATACACACCAACCTCGCCGATCCGCGCAGATTCGTTGATACTTTTAAAACAATCACTTTGTGTAATTTATATGCAACAATTATGACATGTAATCCTGCTTAAAACTGCAAAAAGCAAAATAGAAAATAATAGACAATGCTTTAATTTAAATCAGCAAAAGAAGAAGATAATATGTCCATATAACAAAATCGGAATAAAAGTCTGGATTTTATTAGCGATGAGTCAAACAACAATCATTCCGCAAAGGTTTGACTTCAAATTAACAAACTGAATTTGCATTTAAATATAAATAGTACTCAATGATATTAGACCCGAAAGAGGCAGATACTTATCACAATATGAAGAACGAATTCGTGGAAAACGAATATATTATATCTAGAAAAAGAACTAAGGTCGCATTCATATTTTAACCGTTTGGTGAGATACGGTAGTGTATCAGGGTACAGGGCCATTGGTTGTCTTGTGCATCATGCAGTTCTGTTCAATGCAGCATATTCACAAAATGGTAACTAATTAAATACACAAAAGATTTCTGCAGATGTCATGAAAATAACAGTATTTTAGAATTATTGTGGCAGCCCGTTTTCGCAATTTATTCCTATCTGCTGGAACATTACTGCAGAAGTCCAAAATGGTGCACCCATAATCTCAGAATTGTACATTAAAGCCATTGCAATTTTGAAATCTTGTATGTTGGAACAGTAGTTCAGATTCCCCAAATGGTGCACCCATAATTAGTCAAATACATCCATCGAATAAATACATTCAGGATCATTATTGTAAGTTGCATTAGAGCAGTCATTTTGTCTAGAAACAGAGAAATGTGCTTAACATGATTGTCATAAGGAAGATTGTAATCAATGAAGATATCAAACATACATTGTGAGTACCCAGAAAAACGTTCAAAATCTCGAAGCGGAAGAACTAGGGCACGAATTGTCGACAGCTACGGAGTGGAATAAATTGTCCTGCAAGTGGGTTTCGATAGATTACTGTTTTCTTTCTGTACACCACTTTTAAAATATTTAACATGGTCGGAAGAGGATATTGGACAACTTATGTAGATTTGCCATAATGGTGGATACTTCTGTAATAAAAACATATATCTCAATTAGAATATTAAAGAAATAGAGATAAATAATTTATCAAGATTAGAAACAGAACAGGTCGTAAAAAATGGACCATTTCACGGGCTTTAATGCTGATGAGTGGTTTCCAATGCTAGCACTTTGAGTATTGTTTGTTACATAAAGCATGATCCAATAGTGTGTAATAGTTGAACATTTATTAAGAACTATCATCATCCAGATTAACAAAAGCATAAAGGCATCATCAATATTTTAAAGTGAATTAGAAGCAAATAGGCATTCATCAAACTTTTTTAAAATAAGTCACGGCTGTTTGGGTGATATTGTCGAAATCTCATTTAAGATCAGTGTAGTTAATTATATTTGCGGCGACAGCACACTGACAGTCATTGACTATTGTTAGGATGTATATCTTATTACCTTGTTTCTTGTATGAAGTTATAACAATCTCATGGAATATGTCAGTATCTACCAAGTTCTAATTATTAATTTTAAGCACTCTAACAATTAACATTTCAGGTATTAGATCTTCTATCTACGAGCAGCACTGTGAGTCAGCATTTCAAAGGAATGTTTGGTCTGATTGCTCTGTCAGTACAGACAACCTCATCAGGCATTGGCCGAATTGTATTCACCTATATCATAACGGCATATTTTGGTTCGTTTGGGCTGTAGGGGTCGATTTTATGTATGGGTTCTTTGTTACTAAATTGTGCGATTTTGGCAAACAGTGCAGCCATCATGACAAAGAAGAACAGCAATCTCCAAACAAACTGGAAGAGCATCTGGCAGACAATGTTGCCGCATTTGTTATGGACCCATTTTTACAAACAAAAACATTCCTACCATTTTTACTTGGTATGTCATTTTTGATTGTCCCACACGGTGGGTTCGTAATAGTTTTCACAGACATAATGAAGAGGCGAGAATTTACGGAACATAACACTAGACTTGCATACGTTATTCACAGTATCTCTAACGTGTGCGGAAGATCACCCTTTGCTTTTCTTAAGCAAATGCCAAGAGTTAGCTCGCTGTCTTTGTTATTTCTATTTGCATGTATGTCAGCATTATCATTTTCGACAAAACATCTAGCAAAAGAGTTTTGGACAACAGCATTCGCCTGTCCCCTCTTGGGATTCGAAATGGGTGTGACGGTTGCAGCCATTCCAATCGGTGCATTGAAACTTATTGGTCCTGAAAATTTGTCAATTGGAATAGGACTCATATTTACATGAATGGGAGTGGGAAATGCAGTTGTTGGATCAATATCTGATAGGTGCCAATCCAATAATACACAGAGTTCATTATAGATCTGTATGGAATTCTTGTTTCTACAGTCATTCTCAATTATAATTCATGTGAAATTTTACAAGCAAATATTTGCACTTTTTCAAGCATTTCTAAACAATTTTGAAAAACAATGTATAGCGTTATTTTATAGAAAAAAGCTAAAATATTCACTCCTGAAAACTTTCCTCAAAAACTAATTTTTACAATTGATTAAAGTTTGAACACTGAACAGATTTTGTTCTGCTTTCAAGTCATATAAAGTTAATAAATTCCAAAACTCATAACATTTTACGCACAAGTACTTTATGCTGGATACGAAACGCCTTTTGCTACTCTCACAATGCTTATATTAGCTCATACAAGAATATTACTTAAGTCGCTTCAACCCAATGAATGCTCAACCTAATCTATGCCTATCATCTAATAGGTAACTCTATTCAGGCAAAGATAAATATACAACACTATTAAGCATGTGTGTTTGTCAAGGCCACTAGCATTGATACTTGCTCTTTTTCTGGAAATGTTTTTCAATGTACTTATTAGCACGTACTCTTACGTACTCTATGTCTAGCGATAACCCTTTCTGTTCATTGCTTGTTTTTGAATTTACTTCTTCTCTCCTTCAACAGAAACACGATCCAGGCGCAGATAAAATATTTTATTAGCATTAACAGTCTGAAGCATACAATAACCAGAGGAACATGAACAAAAAGAGTTATCTTGGCTATTGTAACGTGTCAAGGACATTCGTCTATTGCATTTAATGATTATACAATTATGTAAGTCTAGGATATAGCTGCCTGGTAGTAAATATGTTTGTACATAGATACTTGCTTTCCATAGTTCTGTAATATATCAGAGATGTGTCAGGGTAGATTATAACTTCTAATTATGATTCTAGCAAAAGAATACAAATGCGAAGCTATCTTTAACTATCACAAAAATAGAATTGTATCGTTGCAGGAGCTATCCGAGATGTTACTGGTACGTACTCAATATCTCTATGGAACTCCACATTGCGTGCTGGTGTGTCCGTCAGTGTATTCCTGGTGGCCATGATAATTTCGCAGTGTCAAAAACCAGATGTTTCCGAACAACATGCCACTGTAACAAAGCTTTAAGTTCATACTATTTTTAACCTGTACCAATGCCAATAATGTTGTATAAACTGGCCTTTAAAAGTGCCACGTGGTACTAAATAAAGCATCTTATTCATGAAAACTACTGGGTTCTGAATTGAAAACAGATTTTTTAATAAATGTAGTCCACCGTGTATGTCCCTTTGGATTTATCTTGATTTCGATCAAAATAATTATTATGCTTGTGATATTTCTTCACGATCTGTAATACGTTGGCGAAATGATTCATTGTGATGCTGATATCAATATGGGTCATCGCAAGCATTGAGAGAGAATTTGGAAAGAAACTGTTCATTATTGTTCTATAGCAATATTTGGGAATCTATAATCAGGATTTATAGCTGTGTTCAGAAATAATTTGAGGGGAATTATTTATTGAAATTATTTGCATTAATTACAAAGTGTTCTTTGAATGTTTGGACTAAAACACTACTTTGGATTGTTGAGAGCTCATTCAAAGACATTCTGGATTATATTATAATGGTACATCACGACATACGAGACTTGTAATTCATTCGAAACATTCAATACTGTTGGACTTGTGACAGAACATTTAGGATTATACGGGATTTAATTCACAGCACTGAGAGTGTCTTTTGAATTTTCGCATTTTATTATATACCTTAATGTGAAATATTGAGACTTATTGTTGAAGGAATTTTCATATTTTTCTTCCTATATTATCACATGTGAAATTATAAGATTTCCAATCATAATATGCTACACTTGATTATTTGTGCCCACAAAGGATTTACGAGCAGTAAGAATGTACATTTCTAGCTAGAACAAATAAATACGAACAGCCCTACATATCGGACATGTAAATTAAACTTTGATGAAAAACTTTGACCAGACGTAGTTTCCGTATCTCTGAAGTAATTTCTCTTATTTCCTTGACAACAATAATAAAGCCGCTCCGATGCATTGCTGAATCATTTAAGTATTATTTTCAGATAGGGTCTAATATTTTGTAAAATAAGAAAACTATTATCTACTGCGACAGATTGTCAACTCAATCCTGCTCCTTTCTTAAGTCTTAAACGGAAACTGAGGTGAATTTACTTATAGGGATGGGGGAGGGGAGGGGTTCATGCTTATTGTGAAGTAAGTGAGTTTAAACTTTTAAACGTTGATTCTGAAGCACTTTTGGTATATAATAAAAAGATAATACTGCATATAGTTCATCCCGTGTTAATAAAAACCACTTCGTCATTCCTTAAAATGTCACGTTTTGGAACCACAAGAAGAAATAAATCAAGAATTAACATATAAAAATAAAATATCCTCTTTGTATTAATGGCAAAGAAATTATTATACAATTTACTTCTCCAAGTGCAGGTCCAGCCACTTTGTGACTATCGCCTATATGAACCCTTTTGGCAACGTTACTTAGTTTGCATAGTCGTTCATACACAATCATACACAATGGCTTGATACTTTTACGACCTGACTCTTTAGATGAGCAAGCCTATGTAGTACTGCTGAACGAAGTTTCTTTTTTCCATATCTGCATATGTTCCATGTCATTGATCAATAGATTGCCGTTATATCAATGTATTTAAACTTCTCAAATTTGAGTTATGATTTGTGCAGACGCTTTATTTAAAGTTTTGTCCTAAACGATACTTTCGTTGTCTATGATCAGCAGACATGATAATTTCGTGGTATACAATGTCCATGCCTCTCTCTCTCTCTCTCTCTCTCTCTCTCTCTCTCTGTGAATTCTTATGCTACACGTACTTAGTCTGCAACTTATTTCGTTTACATCACGAGTATCAATGCCCGGACCCCACTGTGTTTTGTTGCCAATATGTTTCAACTAGGTGTAGTCGCTTACAAATGCGTCACAAATATGGTATTTATTAGACGTCAGATAACCTTTGGCCGCCATCTTTGTAGTAAGTATTGGATTTTCCGTGCATTCAATCCTCCTGAATGCAATGAGTAGGATGCTACCATCCAATTACTACTATTCATAAATAAATAAATGCCTATGCAGTCGAGGAACAAAGACTATTTTCAATTCTTGCTTTAGATACTGTCTTTCCAATTAACATTTGGCGCCATGGTAATACTTTATCCTTCAGGTCAATTAAAACTTACGTGTTTCAAACTACTACATTGAATACTCTTCCTCAATAACTGTGAAAGCGCAAAAACGTTACTAATATGATTCCAAAGGTTCATATTTGATATATATAGAATCCATGTACTGCAACGATAATCACCTGTATAATATGACAGCTTTGTCTTTTAGAAAAAATATACGAAATCTTGCATCTAATTCTTATAACTCATATTTATTGTCTAAAATAAAAAGCGGTTAAAAGAAGTTTAACAATATAACTATGTCAATGTAGGATAATGATAAAGAGGTGCTGACAGTGGATAAATATCTTGCTGCATTTTGGAACAAATATGAGTTTTGAATAAATAAATAAATGCAAAATCAAACAAAAAAGTGCGCAACAAATTAAAGGAAGCTCTCAAATCCAAACAGGGAGGAGACACAATGACAATTACCACCATGCAGTAATACGTTAGGTCTGAAAACCAAATGTATCTATCTCTTTTGAATATATGACGCTATATGGCTTGATCCGATAAAGAAAAGAAGGCATTAGACCAGAAAGAGAAAAAAGAACACGAGGCCTAAGACTAGAAGACTTGCACTAGGAAAGCAAGGATTATAACGCCACCAGAGCCAACATGTCCACAAAAGACTTCCGTTAAATTAATTTGTGGAGTATAGAAAAACCTGAGCTTATAAATGGCATGATACAATATAGTAAAATTAACTGTAGTCACATCAACAAGTATGTATTCTTAAAGAGACATATATTTTGCTTTAAATTTAAATACACAAAGCCGATGCCGTAATCATATTTATTAAATCTTCTTTTAAAACAAGATGCTGCAAATGTAGATTTTATTTATTGCAGTTCAAAGGATTAATACACAAGGCAGATGCCTGAATCAATTTTGTTAAATCTTGCTTTAAAACAAGATGCTACAAATGGAGATTTTATTTATTTTAGTTCAAAAAATTAATAGGAATAAGTTATTGAAGATGACGTTCATGCCAAAGAGATTGTATTTGGGGCATGTTTAAAACTAAATAACTAATATACAAACAATTGATTGCGACCTATATGTTCATTGAATTTGGTTCCGTCAGATGATTCAATGACTTAACGCACCACTTGTTTTCTTTTATACTGAGTAGATATAAATATAATATAATAACTCTATGTATGTGTTATTTTATTTGCGTCACCGTTCTTAGCTTTGATATATTGTAGTCATTATTTGCTTGATTCTGGGGCCTCCATGTTGGGAAGATATATCTTAAACCAAATAATTAGCAAATTTCTAGGAGCAGATGTCATAATGTACAGTATTTACGAGACTACACGACACCATTGATTGGTTTCGTAAAATTTGACCCACTTGATATCTTAAAGGTTTTTATTGTTGACAATAAACGTGTGACAAGCACATTTTGTCTTCTTCCTGTATTCCTGATGGTATTACTCACGGTATAATTACAGTCACAGAGAGTGAGATTGTGATACTCGCTACTGAACGTTTCATTAGCACATTTCTGTCAATAAGGTAAGTTTAAAGTAAAAAACACATTAATAGTATACATTTTCTCGATTTCATGTAATTTGATCATTATTCTCAGACTATCCTCATATTCCAATATATTTATATATGAATACTTTTTATGAGCACCTCGTTTGTTTAGTATGGTAGAAACTATGGTGCATCAAGGTAAGATGTTAGGTAAAGGTTTGATTCAACTGTCAAAAAAGGAAATTAATGCACTGGCAGGTAAGATTGCTGGAGACCACTGAATAATGAAATTCTATTACTTAGTGCGTGCTTTTTCTTAATTTGCATTCAGCTCAATGAGACCTATACTTAGATTTCCTTAGCAAATACATTTTAAAAACAAGTAGACTGAAGTAGGAGTGCTGTTATGGAGCATAACCGATGGATGGTGATGTTAAGTACATACCTGACGGAACTTACATCACTGGGTCTGTTATTTTCTGTCCCTGTACTGTTTGTAAATTTGTTGGAAAAGTACAGAGAAAGCCGTGCTAAAACTGCAACTGTGTCATCGATTCTTATCGGTGTTATGGGATGTAGTGGTAGGTGTCAGGAATTCTGAATCACGATGATAACTATATATTCTTTAACAAATGTTTTGCAAACAAATTGAATAGAGAGATCGATTGATTGAGATATGGAAAGGTGAATATAAAAGAAAAAGCCTCAATATGATACCAGTTAACATGAAATTCCATTCACTACTTACCCCGGAGCATTTCCGCCATCCAACGACAAACATTATAATACGATGAATTTTCAGTATTTTTATTTGTCTTAATGTTTTTAGTTTGCATAATTGTTCACAGCAATTCATTCAAATTTACAAAAGCTGATCTGAAAGTCATTTATACTTTAAGGTATCATCAACGGACTGCTGGTACAATCGTTAGGACCACGGAAAGCTGGAATTTTGGCTGGGCTGCTAATGAGTGCTGGCTGGATGCTTTGTTTCTTCTCCTCATCCATTCTGTATCTCGACTTGTTGATGGCGGTACCAACGGGTACTGCTACTACTACTACTACGACTACCACTACTAGTGCTACTACTTCTACTACTACTACTACAACTACTGCTACTACTACCACTGCTACTACTTTTACTACTACTAGTACTACTAATATTAATAATAATAATAGAATTGATTATTACTATACTTTGTTGGTCCAGTCGTTTGACAACTGTTTTTTTTTTCCTTCACCAAACCGTATATCGTAGACTAAAACTGTTCTCTAGAAACGTCGAGTAACTGTATAAATGGATCATCAACAGTTATGTTGCCGGTGTGAAAAGGCAATAATCAATTAAACATTCGCCTATGCTATGCATTTGGTTTCTTTCAAAATTAAGTATTTCATTGTTTTTGCAAGATATTTTTTGTTTTTAATAAAATAATTAGCGCTTTTATTTTGATAATCACCAAACTGTAAATTGATGTTTGTTTTAATTCTTGGTAGTAAAATGTTTAGAAACTTTATCTAGATTTTACTTGCGACTAGGGATACATTGTTGTTTATTTTTTATATTACGTATTGTATTTTGTTTGGTTGATGTTTTTCGTTTTACCTGACGTGTACGATTTTGTTCCATTTTGGACAGATAATAAGGTAAGCTACTTTTTTCAATCTGGTAGTCATAATTCATCTAATTTTTATGTACCTACGTTCCGTCAGTAAACGACCGATATCGTGTACATTACTGGACAGCAATGCTCAGATTATCAACGGATACCAGAGCCATTTTATGTTTGTAGAAGGTACGAGTGTGACTTTTCTACATCGAAATATATTGTGTATTTGTTTTTCTTCTATAAGTTATTATTCTCTCCAAATGTGTATTATCCGAGCAGATTCATGAATTATTTTCAGTCTCTTTGCATAGTTTATGTACAACAGTCATGACTAATAACTCTACTTAAAACATTGTCAAAAATTAAATGGAATTAAATGGATGCTTTAAGCTAAAGTAGCAAAGTATGAACAAAATATTTGCATATAAAAAGAATGGAATATAAATCTGAATTCCATTTAGCGATTAGCCAAAATAGCAGTCATTACGTTAAAGATTTAAATTAATAGTAGGAAACTGAATTTCAAATGTGAATATAAAAAGTACTCTATACTTTTAAAACAGTTAAAGGCAGATAATTCTCTCAATTGGAAGACCGATATCGTGGAATGAATAGAAATATATGGGGGAAAAAACCGAAGGTCAAGCTCAGATACTAACGGTTTGGTGAGATTGGATAGAGTGTCATGTGCAGGGCCATTGCTGGTTCTGTATATCAAGCAACCCTGCTGCAATGCAACACGAGCACTAAATGTAGCCCATCTAATAAAGAATACGTCTCATAAAATGATGTGAAAGTACCAGTTTTTAAAATCATTCGGGAAGCTTGGTATAGCAAAATGAGCAATCTTTTCTCTCGGAGCAAGACCGCAGATGCTTCTAATAATAATCTAATATTTGTAACATACAGCCAGTGCACTTTACTTTAAGAGTAAATTGAGGATCATTATTCGAAACTGTATTATGGCTGTTTTTTTATCGAATACCAGATACATGTGCTAACATCATGGGTGTCCCATGGAAAGATATAAAACTGGTGTTGCGTGTACCCAAGGAGAGGTTCAATGTCCTAAAGCATAAGTTTCAGTGCAGGAAAAATGTCGACCGTTTCCTTGTGGAGTCACTTGACCTATTGCCACTTGCAAGTCGTGCTGTTCGATTACGTTCTCAGCAAATGTAAATTGGACACACGTCCAGTCCTCGTAAATGTCCACTTATTTCCTACGACAAGCTGGCTGGCGCGATAATAATTTCGTTACCGTAAATATGTACAAATGTGGTGATAGTTCGTTGATTTTCCGATTGATAATGCAAAGGAGTCTGTGGGTGCTTTGTAGTTCAAACAGCCGATATACAGATTGTATAAATGGAGGAGTTTTATGTATTCCTTTCCCGAAACGTAGACGAAACTTAGATGAAAAAAGGTTCGTAGCCGCCCCACGATCAGCCGAACAAGAACACAATGAATGGCAGTTACCACCTGTTCTTGGCACAAAAGCACGTCCCGTCGATCATTTGAAGAACAAATAAAGAGAATAGAAATGTTAAGAAAGATCTTTGAAAAAGAACGTGTCTAGACTATGGGTTCAGAATCCCCTAACTTAGGGCTCTGTTGTGAGCAAGCACCCAAACCCTACTGCATTATTTCCATGTTTAAAAATATATTCTTTTAAGTTGGCTTGTCCCCAGAATAATGTTTCATCGTCTCGATAGTTCGGCTCTTTGAGCGATTACTTATTTTCACTCATTAAGCTGGGTTGAGGATGAAAACTGCAGGTAATAATAAAGAACTACAAAAACAATTAAGCAGGTGTACATCAACATACATCCTTAATCAAAATTCCATAACACGAAAAAGTAGAACTTTAAAATTATTATGTACAATAACATGCTTTCAAGCAGTAAGTATTTATGATTTTGTTATATATTTTAATCAATTTACCTCAAAGGCAGCACAGCATTAAGATAATACGGTTAAATTTAACAATCAAGACTTTGGATTAAATTACTTAACATATTCAGGAATGCAATTTCTTTGACATACATATGTTCAAAATAATAAAAGTCGTTATTAACAAGGATATTCCTGACAAATACTGAATGTGTCTAAGACTTTAAAGGATTGTCAATGTTTTGTGTTTCGATGGGTGGGGCTATCTTTCATCTCGCGTATGGTCAGTTTTCACTCAAGTAGGTTTTGATACATTAATGTGTATTTTATATTCCTTACACCACTTTTGGACATATCGAATATCAGCCTGAGGATGATTACCGACAACGGTCATGAAGCTCTCCGAAAGTATAACCTAGAGATAGATAGTTATACAGATTACAAAAAGAGCAGGGCATAAAATTTAGCATTACCAGACATGACATGTTAGTGGTTATGATGATAATGAATGGCTTCCAATACTTACACTTTGATGTCTGCTTGTTAGGAAAGTCTTGACTAAATAGTCCATAATTGATATATTGTGTAATATTTGAAAATTGATTACTTTTGTAATAGTTGAAAATTTACTTATTATTATTAATATCTCGATGAACAAAATCAAACACCGTTTCGAAAACAAGCTTCACCAGAATGTCAAAAGAGCTAACAGCAGATAAACGGCTATTTCACAACAGTGACCTAAATCCTGCTTGAGGTCGGGGTAGAAGATTATGTTTGCTGTGACAGAACAATGATGATGGACCACTTTTAGGATGTATAGCTTATTAACTTGTCTCTTGTTTGAAGTTCTAATAATCACAATCACGTGAAATATGCAAGTATTTACGAAGCTCTAATAATTTATTATAAACGCTCTATTAACATTGCAGGTATCGGGTGTTCCTTAATTACTCTGTCTACGAGCAGAACATTGAGTCAACATTTCAAAGGAAAGACTGGTTTGATTGCCTTGTCAGTACAGACAACCTCATCAGGCATTGGCCGAATTGTGTTTACATATATCCTAACAGCATGTTTTGAGTGGTTCGGCTTACACGGGTCGTTTTTACTTATGGGAGCTTTGTTATTAAATTGTGCGATTTTGCCTCTACTTTGGCAAACAGAACAGATTTCACGACAAGAAACATCAATAATCTCCAAAGAGACTGGAAAAGCATCTGGCGTTAAATATTACTGCATTCGTTATGGACCAATTTTTACACACAAAACATTCCTAACATTTTTATTTGGTCTTGCATTTCTCTATGTTCCACACAGTGGGTTTCTAATAGTGTTCACGGACATAATGAAGAGTCGAGAATTTACGGAAGAGAACATTAGACTTGTATACGTTATTCATAGTATTTTTAACGTGTGCGGAAGACTATCCTTTGGTTTTCTTAAACAAGTACCGAGAGTTAGTTCTCTGTCTTTGACATTTCTTTTCGCATGCATGTCAGCCGTATCATTTTCGACGATACATCTTGCAAAAGAGTTTTGGACCACAGCATTCGCTTGTTCCATCTTCGGATTCGAAATGGGTGCGACGGTTGCAGCCATTCCGATCGGTGCATTGCAAATTATCGGCCCTGACAATTTCCCATTTGGAATGGGGCTCATATTGTCGTCAGTGGGAGTGGGAAACGTAGTTGTTGGACCAATATTTGGTAAGTACCAATCGAATAATAAACAAAGCTGATTTGAGATCAGTATTCATTTCGTTTTTGTGGAATCATTGGAAAATTTAACTCATTCGAACATTAGCCAGAAAATAATTGAACTTATCAAAGTTCTCAATACTTTTAATACAACATGGCCTTAAATGGAAAATACTACGGATAAAACGACACATCACACAGAATATGTAAATGTGTCCATTGGAGACCTACTCCTTTTGAAACGAAAGTAAATTGTCTAGCAAATCATATCTGCATCCTTATTTGAAACGTTAATCAACATTAATATAGCTACGTACATATATAATATATAAAATATACTAACTGTTTGTGTAAATTATATATATACGATATTATCAATGTTCTACTGACGAACACGACAAATACTGGCATGATATTTTATATTATACACAAAAAGAAAGAAACAGTGCTGCATATAGAGTGCTGAGACAGTCACTTCTGATATATAATTACATTGTGTAAGTCCACTGCAATAATTGGGAACACATGCATACATTGATAAGTTTGTTTATACTTAAAATTCATCTCTAATTTCTGTGGCATTATCTATATCAGTGTGATAATGACATAGTTAATAATTCACTCCTGAAAACTTTCCGCAAAAGTTTGAATACAAAACTATTTTTGTCCTGCTTTAAATTAAGATCATTGTAACATTTTACAAACAAGCTCTTTTACATGGTTAAGAAACAGTTTTGCTTCTTTCACTGTGGCTTTGTTCTCTGATACTAAATTAGTACCTACAAACATCATTTGAGCTCATGCAAATCATATCATTAATTCTCATTTGATATGTAACTATTTTCAGGTAAAGATATGTATGCAACTTTATTAAACATGCATAATTGCCAAAGACCAGTACTAATTCTAGTTATTCAACGTTCATCAACGTACTTATTTAGCTCTTACTCCCACGTGACCGCTCCAGTGGCGTAGTGGTTAGAGCATCCGCCTCGGATGCGGGAGGTCGTAGATTCGAACCCAGGCCGAGTCATTCCAAAGACTTATAACATGGTACTAACAGCTGTCTCACTAGGCGCTCAGCATTAAGAGGTTAGTGTTAGGACTGATCAACCTCTGATTTCAGTATAATGTGACTGGGTTGGACATCACACTACATGTCTGCTGCATGATGCCCCAGTGCTAGACATCACTATAAACTGCCACACTGCCGACATCGTAGCGATATGACAAAACGCAGTTTTAAAGCTACGTTAAAAATCGAAAACACAAACACATTTTCTTACTCCCACGCACGCAACGAGTAGCGATAACCGTGTAATGCATTCTCCTCATCGCCTTTCTAGAACAGATTCAGTTCCTATAAACTTCTATATAAGCACTTTTGAAGCGCAGATAAAACGTTTTATCACAAACAGGATTGCAATCATAAAATAACCAACAGAATTTGCTTACAATAAGTGATTACTACAACTGACAGAACATATAACAATATTATCTCCACTACATTTAGCATGAAATGAGCATTTCTCTGTTATAATTACTATGGACTGGGATACGACTGACTACAAATAAATGAATTCTTGTGCAGATGAGCAATTGTTTCCCTTTGCTCTATAATATGTGGGAATTTATCAAAATATAGTAACATTTTTAGTGTGCCTTCCGTAAAACAATGCAAATAATATGTCAATCACTCATGCTGTACTGGTCGGTCACAAATTATATATATATATATATA
>JAECUM010094251.1:0-16944 GCA_016617855.1 Megalonaias nervosa | reverse complement strand
TCTCCTGTTCGACGACAAGTGATTGTCATTTGTCACCCTGATTAGAATAAAAAGAATGAGTAGTTAAAAGAGGATCACTGTGGTCAGTACCCTTTGATTGATCCAAAGAAGGAGTGAAAGTGACCTCATCAAAAGCCTGACCAATACATGTGTCAGCTAAAGGAATAATTTCCTTATCAACATCACTCACAAGAGCTTTCTTTGCGATAGCTCTAGTAACTGCACAAGCTGGGTATAAATCAGGGTATTCTTTTTCAATAGGATCAACTTTCTGATCCAGAGAAGTCTTGTCAGTTGCAAGTGGATTAATTACAACCTTGTCTCCAGCTAGGTCGTTGCCTAGTAACAAATGAATGCCCTCAACGGGAAAAGTAGACACTATACCGACTGTCACAGGTCCTGAAACTAAATTTACAGAATGGGGAGGAACATTAACAAAGCCGCACTCTACTCCCTGAATGAGAACGCTCTCATTAGCACAGGACTTCTCAGAAAAAGGCAAAGTACCTGATAATAAAAGACTGAGAAGCTCCCGTGTCCCTAATTTAATAGGAATGAGATTGGCTGAATCACTCATGAGTGATACAGAACCCTTCGACATGAATGGTTCATAATTCTTCACGATAAAATCAGACTGGGGTTTATTAGACCCAAGAAATATATTGCTTGCAATACAAGACCCTGACCTTGACCTGTTAGAAATAGGAGCATTTAGAATAGGTCTGTCTTGATTCTGATGCTTATTTTTCAATTTGTAGCAATCAGAAATAACGTGTCCTTTCTTCTTACAATAGGTGCACGTAGGAAGAGATAATGATTACTGATCATTCTTATCAGAAACTTGATTTCTAAAAGTTGTGCCAGATTGAAATTTAGAACGGCTCGTATTAGGCTGAAATGCTTTTATACAAGAAGACTGCTGAATGGAAGACTTGCTTACAAAAGAAACTTTATGATCTAAGGAGTACTCGTCAGCAGTATGAGCAGCATTTTCCAAGGTTCGAACTTAGGCTTATCAAGATAAATCTTAATGTCACTATGGAAACAATTCTTGAACTCTTTAAGTAATACGAGTTGTCTGAGATTTTCGTAATCTTGATCAACTTTCTTGGCTAAGCACCACCTATGAAATAACTGCTCTTTTTCTCTTGCAAACTTGACATGAGTTTGTCCAGCTTCATTTTTATAGTTCCTAAATGTTTGCTGATAAGCCTCAGGGACTAACTCATAACCCTTTAAGATGCATTCCTTAACCAGATCAGAGTCAGCACACTGCTGTACTGACAGGGATGCGTAAATGTCTCGGGCTTTGCCAAGAAGTGCACTCTGTAATAGTCCAATGCTCTCTTGGCCATTTCGAATTTTCAGCAATTTTTTTCAAAATGAGGAAAATATTTGTCTACTTCTTTCTCTTAAAGGGGGCACTAACCTAATATTCTTAGTAACATCAAAACTTGAATTTGTATGTAAAGTGGGAACGTTTATTTCACTTGCCAGCTCTTATTCTCTTAATCAAAATTGATATTTCCTTTCTTCCTTCTCTCTTTCTCTCTGCAATTCCAGTTGCATTTGCATTTGTTTCTCCTCTTTCTGAAACAGCATTTGTTTCTGTCTCTCCTCTTTCTCCAATAGCATTTGTTTTTCTTCTTTCTGTAACTGCATTTGTTTCTCTTTCTCTCTTCTCTTTCTCCAATAGCATTTTCCTCTCTCTTTCCTCCTTATCTAGCTGCATTTGCATTTGTTTTTCCTCTTTCTGAAGTTCAAGCTTTCTTAACTCTAATTCCATCTTGTGCTTTAATTTTAATTCCTTTACCTTTATGTTAGAGTCTGATACAGACTTACTGATCGAAACCAAAGCACTTTTATCCAAAACATTCTTTTCCACCAAATATTGGACCAATATATTTTTATTTCTTGCTTCGTTAAAGAAGCTTTTGCCTCAGAAAGATCATATTTTCTGGCAAGTTGATGCAATTCATCTTTTTTCAAACAGTCGAACTGCTCCTGGGTAGGATTTGAAATAAAGATCTCCACTTTTGATGACATTGTAAAAAGCTTGCTGATTTCACTAAAAATTTCTAAAATGTGAAATAATACTTGGAATTTAAAAATTCCGAAACTAGGGAAATTTAAATTTCAAAAACAAAGTGTTCTGAAATATTTTAGCAAAATTCTTGTCCCAAGGACGAGAGCCAAATTTTCTGTTACGAGTCTTTGCTCTTAAAAGAAGTAACACAAAAGAGTGAAGACAACAAGCTTTGTAAAATTTAACAAATAATTTATTTCCCTAGAATACAAGGTGAAAATAAGAAAATATAACTGACGGTGTTGCGAATTAAATCCAAAAATAATCCAAAAATTAAAAACACAAGTCCTATTAATGAAAAGTTTTAAGTGAATCTCAGTTCAAATCCCGATGAAATTCAAGATGGAAGGCGATGACGTCTGTAATAACCTACGAAGTGTAGATGTGTCAACAGTCTCTTGTTGAATCACAGAAAGTATTATTTCAGTTTTGAATTCCGTATAAATTCCAGTGAATGTCTTTGTCCAAGAATTATATCAGATCACGTTTGTATTTCCAGGGAAAATAATCACTTGAATTCAATAATTTAAAGAAACTAAAAATTCAGCCCAAACTGGTCACAACATAACACAAGTTAAAGTGCTTATGTGTTAGAGCACAACTGACTAAATTCTGACAGTCGCAAGATAATATAGTTCTCTGTTTGACCTCAGATCACAAATTTGCATTTTCTAAAAACAACCATTACCTAATGGAAAATAACTTTCTAGCATGATTTAATGAGCCTTGTTTACTTAAAATATAATAACCTATTAAATTCCCTTTGGAATCTCCAAACCCCTGACCCAAATCAACATGTTTACCTGAATAATAATTTGGTTAATTTGCTCATACAGAATAGAGAATAATGAAACTATTTTTGGTTGTTTACTTAAATTTTTTTAGAAAGTCAGTCAGGTCAAACAGAACTGAACTCAGTTTTGGACAAGGTCAAGTCCAGCAAACAACGTTACAGTACAATAACATGTAATGGAATAATACAAAAATTAAAGCTAACAGACAAAAGCGTGTCGATTGTATAGTGTGGTGTTGAATAAACAGATCACTGTGTACTGGATAGTAGATAACTGGTTAACGGTTCATAAAATGTATGTTAAACCTACCGACAATTTTAACACTCCCTTTGTGGCCATGTAGAACCCTAATGTTAAACCTATGGACTACAGTTAGCGGTCATAAAACGACAAATTGTTAATTCCTTTTAGAGGCCATATAGACTCACTGGTAACTCAGAAAGGCTTATTGATGGTATATTGTGGGTATTGGATAGTAAATAGCTGGATATTGGTCATTCCAAAAGCGTGTTGCAAAGTAGATTACTGAGTGAAGATACCTAGGCACTGCATAGTAGATTACTGGATGATTGTCATTCCAAATGGAGTATTGCGTATTAGATAACTGGGTTTTAATTTGTGCCACAATACATAGAATTTGACTGGGGATGTAAATAATGTTCTTTATATGTCTGCATGGTTAATTACTCTTAGTACATCCATTGTTAACGACGCATCCCACGGAGTTTATACAGATTCAGGTGAAACAAGTAGAGCAATTTCGCAATTTACTCTGTGATATAATTATGAACGAAAAGTATCCGAACACTCTAGGAAGGGAGATAATTCAACAAGTCCGAAGACATAAAATAGTTCTTTCATACTTTGTGACAAGAGTCTTCTGCTGACACGTTATAATATTTGCCATGCCACGATTTCTGTCATTACTGAGACATCCTGTATCTAAGAGAATACACTCATGCAGTGCGAAATGTATAGAATGGAAGAGCCCCAAAGCTAGCGGAAGAACGAGCGGAAGAAAACATGCTTGTGAAGAAATTCTTGAAGAAAGACAATTAAACAGGAAAAAAACCGGACTTCTGTGATGGGTTTTGAAATTTAATTTTGATTCTTATTCAAGATATAATACCGAAATTGCAAGCGTGTCCGTCTTAATATGTATTGTATTCTTAAGTATGGATAAGATATATGAACACAAACACAAACAACACACATAATCTCTCTCTCTCTCTCTCTCTCTCTCTCTCTCTCTCTCTCTCTCTCTGTTACAATTTCTCTCTATATCTAGCTTTCTTGTTGCATCGTTTGCTCCCTCTCTCAACTTCTGCTTGACAATGCAGAAAAAGAATTAAAACAACTCTGGTCTCAACAGCAATATTTCCACTCTGCGCGTTGAGTCACTTAAAAGGTCAAATCAGTGCTTGGCCTATATATAGCATTTTTCAGAACCTTTTTAATGAAGATTTGCTCGACTTATTACTGAATATTTCTGAAGTACAACCTGTTGACAGCAAGTAGCCATTTAGTAAGTAGATTACATCAACCACAGGAAAATAGAAGAAATTACGGTCGTATTCATTCAGTTCGATCGAATAGGCTACCAATCGTGTTTTGATAATATTGTGTTCATTTTCGTCGTCAACGCAGCCTTGGATCCCTTTTGGAACATGTACGCAGACGAAGAACTCATGTCGGTGAAGAAATTCAAGAAAAGAAAGACTGTTAAAGGGAAGAAATATTGGAGTTTTGTGACTTGTTTTATGAAATTTCATTGTGGGTCCAAATAAGGAGAATATACCTGTCTAGGTCTTGATTTGCTTTCTTAACACACACACACACAAACACACTGTGTAATAATGGGATTTGATTTTTGTTTGATTCGACAGGGTGAGTAGTATTGCTTTCCAAGAGATCTAGGAGGGCTGTGAAAAGGTCATTTGGGTTTTGAAATAAACACGGAATCTCCCCCCTCCCCCTCCCCGTCAAACACATCAGGCGTCCAATTGCACACGACTGAGCTGTAACTATGAACCTTTTTGCACGTTCATACTGTTGTACTGGTATTTATTGTTTTCAGATCAGTTTATCTAAGGAATCAAATCTAGGCTTGCAAAAACGTTTGATAGACCGTCCTTGGATTTCTGATGTTCAAAAGGGGATATTTGGAAAGTAAGTGATAAGGAAGTTAATCTTTGTTTATAGGGATTTAAAAAAGTTCTCATCCACCTTTGCTTTCAATCCTAACTCTGTCTTGTGTTGATGAACAACTATGAGTGTTAGTCTGTCATAGAATTGTTGTAGGTTTAACGCCATTTTCAGCACAAGATAGGCTGTCATTAAAAATGGTGGAGGAAGAACCCGGGAAACCCCCAGAAAGAGACATCGATCCACGAGAAGCTACTGGCAAGCTTTCTCACGTACCCACATTGGCCGAGTCCGAGACTCGAACCCACGCAGACAGAGGTGAGATGGCAGTGATCCGTAGAGATGAGCGCTTTAGACCACTCGGCCACTCGGGGCCCCTAGTCTGTCAAAGAAGGGCGTGGATTAGTAATTGTAGGGGCATTGGCTAGTGATGATAGGTCACTGTGCATTGCTCAAAGTGCATGTTAAATATATGGAGGCTTCTAACATTACGTTTCTCGTATGAGGTAAGAGAGGCCCCACCTTACCAAATTCCAGTTAAAAGCTATAGTACCCTTCTAACGTTAATTCCCGTTTGAAGACCGAGTGCCACATGTATGTTAAACTTACGGCATAATGTTAATACCCAAAAGAGGCTAAAGGGCATTATGTATATCAAAGAGTTCAATTTGAGGTCAACCACTTCTGTCAATGATGTGATCTTGACAGTATGAATGTAAAATAGGGAGCCATAATGTGAAACCTGTGGACATTTTAAACACAGGGTTTCCCCATTTCCCCAGAATCCCATAATACCGAGGCCTAATATTAAGTATATTCCCTGTATTACCGCAAAACGTAGCAACCTTTTGGTAATGTCCCCTTGTCCCCATAATCTGCAGACCCTTTAGAACATGTTTTTGTCCCTATAGTGCCGGCTTATATTACTATTTTTAATATTCCATTATCTAAGATACTGAAGCGTTTTCGTTAATATGTTACTTTCACTGGTGCTATTCTTCTGAAACATATTTAACCAATCCGAATGACTACACATACAAGCGCGCGCCCGCACACAAACACAGCGTTTCACTCATCTACAAATATTAACTTTAACATTAAATTTTACTGTATGTTGTGCAATAACCACTTAGTTATAAGAACGTGTTTTCAATTCTATTGTTTTTTTCTATGTATCTAGACCTTTAAATAGCTTATGTTTAATCTATTATCATTATCAGTAAGATGAATGAAATCGTCCATATGTTGTTATTAGCGAAATGAAATATATACGTTTGCTACCTTCCACACATTGCCTCAGTTTTTGCAAAGAATAATTGTTGTTCTGCCAATCTAAACATGCGTAAATACACTCATAAACACAAATGCAAATATTTATAATTGCGAAAAATCAAAATGGCTTTCCACTGTCTATGTGAACCAACATGGTCTATCTATCTATCTATCTATCTATCTATCTATCTATCTATCTATCTATATATATATATATATATATATATATATATATATATATATATATATATATATATATATATATATATATATATGGCTAGTGTGTGTGTGTGTGTGTGTGTGTGTGTGTTTATCAGCCCCAGGCACCGTTTGAACTTGGATTTGCTATAAGGTTATCGCATAACAGATATAAAGTTACATGTTTGTCTTTTGCTACATAATTCAACAGGATCAACATTGCAAACTCTGTATGGACGATAATCCCATGTTATGTGATATTAAGCACTTATCCCCATGGTTGCGCAAACGTAAAGAGCTCAAATAATCTTAAGTGTCTCTATTTCCCTGTTGATAACAATTGAAGGATTGGGCATTTTAGTTTGTTGTATAGGTCTTGTTGTGGATAGTTACAATAAGTAACAAGTATCACACACAACACATGCGTGCCGGAAATGTGCATTTCTATAACGTCCTGAAACAGATAAACATGTACTTATTTTGCATATAGTGAACACTTGCTACTACTACTACTACTATTACTACTACTACTACTGTTACTACTACTATTATTACTACTGCTACTACTATACCTGCTACTACTATGACAAGTAAAGTAGCAGCAGTTGGTGATGATTGTAGTTATAGTCGTAGCCAATGCTTATGACTTTATTTAAAGAGGGTGACACTAGTAGAGAACTAGGCTATCATGAGGCCCTCAGACTGGGGAACCTTCACGGGCTCGTTCGTGCGCACACACACACATATATACACACACGCAGACAGAGTAGTACATATATAAGCACCTTTCTTGAGCGTTTATATTTACCTCATGCTTCCGTTAGTTATAAAGGAACGTATTTTAAACGTTCTGAATACCAGTCCTAAGTACAGCATAGCTTTTATCTCAGACTGATTGTCTAATTATTTAATGCCATTTTGTATTCACTTTAGGGTATGTTCTTCATACACAATAAAACTGTCCTTCCAATTGCATGGCGACTTTCATGTCGTCTGGTCCTCATCGAATCTTTGATAACGGAATTCAGCAAAATATCCCTTGGAGCTAAGCCAGGGCTATATGGAGGATGCGACAAAATTTGGATGCTGTGTCTGCAATGTACCAGTGCGATGTCGGGTTGTAGATGAATAAATGCCTGAGGAAGATGGGTGGTTTGGTGTGTTTTTAGCAACACTTTGCCGGGACACGAATGTCCAGTGACAGTCGCCGAGTCAGGCATAGGGAAATGAACTATCGGCCTTTTGCATCGAAACATAAGGCGCTTAAAACTCTCTTGACAGTCCGATTAAGTCGAATGATTTTTGGTCTGTGCTCGTGTTATCCAATCCAAACGTGATTCATTTCTCTTAGTTTTCGTTACAAAAAGGCCTATCCATGGTTCATTACATCATTCAACGTTTCTGGTCAGTTTTTCATGTAGTTTTTGCGAATATCTGTAAGGCCATTTCAACCTGGGTCTCTTCTGATCAGCGATCATTTTAATACAAGATCCATCATGTACAGACAGCGGGCGAATTATGGTCGTGATAAAAAAAAGTATTCCACCATGAACCGTTCATCTTCATGAATTGGCCCCTTGGAAGCAAACACTTCCCGCTCACCCGTTTAATTGCAACTCAACCTAACTTGTTTCTGATTTTTTTGTGACCTTTTTTTCCCAGGTAAAAGCGTGGCATTTTGTCTCTGACATTCTTCTTGTGACTTTCATTACGTTTCCTCTGTAGGCAGGGGTCTCAGCTGGGTGTGTTACCAGACTGCCCGTTCTGAAATTTTTCCCCAGCTGGCATGGGTCTTAACTGGGAGTGTTACCAGATTGCCCGTTCTGAAACGTTTCCACAGGAGGCATGAGTCTCTATTGTTACCAGATTGCCCGTTCTGGAACAGCGACTGTAAATAGACAGGATCACAATTATTAGATTTCTGATACAGCAACTAATTGTTTCGCTGGAGTCGATCTTTAATAGGTAATGTATTTCGTGTATCATCCAAGATTTCCCCCCTTTCTGATTAGTTCGATTTTGGCCCGAATGATCCATTTTGAAGATGTGCTAGCTTTGCTGTGATTTTTATTATGAGAGTTACTGTGCACTCTATAGTAATCTATGTATGGTTGTAAATAACTGTCCTAAAACAATTTCATGTGCCTTTCTTGTGGAAAGTGAAGATTAACGACACACAGCAGTCGATTTGGGGCTGGCCTAGACGGGTATAGAACCAACCGCTTTTGAATTATGAGTCTAAAAACTGAGCTACCGTGACTCCCTAATACGATGCGATATAAGGCAACAATGCCATGAAATGCAGAGAGAGAGAGAGAGAGAGAGAGAGAGAGAGAGAGAGAGAGAGAGAGAGAGAGAGAGAGATTACAGTGTGACTAGAATTGAGAACCTTCGAATTTATCAGGAAACGCGTCCACCAAATAATTGGCACCTCCAATGTGCAAAAATGTGACCACCTCTTTCCTAAATATTTAAATTGACAAAGTTGAAGGCTGTCTAAGCTTATGACTCGTGTAAACCAATACAATGGCTACGTTGCGATGATGACAATGACAACGCTCTATTCATGACAATGTGATGCCTACTTCATATCAGTGACAATGACAACGCTCTATTTATGACAATGTGATGCCAACGCTATATCAATGAAAATGACAACGCTCTATTCATGACAATGTGATGCGTAATCTATATCAATGACAATGAAAACGCTCTATGTCTGACAATGTGATGCCAACGCCATATCATTGGCAATGACAATGATCTATTTATGACAATGAGATGCCTACTCTATATCAATGACAATGACAACGCTCTATTCATAACAATGTGATACCAACACTATATCAATGACATTTCAAACGCTCTATTCATGACATTATGATGCAAACGCAATATCAATGACAACGACAACGCTCTATTCATGACAATGTGATGCCAACGCTATATCAACGACAACGACAACGCTCTATTTATGACAATGTTGTGCCTACTACATATCAATAGAACGACAATGCTCTATTCATGACAATATGATGCCAACGCTATATCGATGACAATGACAACGCTCTATTCATGACAATGTGATGCTTACTATATATCAGTGACAAAGCTCTATTCATGACAATGTGATGCCAACGCTATATCAATGAAAATGACAATGTTCTGTTTATGACAATGTGAAGCCAACACTATATCAATGACAATGACAACGCTCTATTCATGACAATGTGATGCCAACGCTATATCATTGACAACGACAACGCTCTATTCATGACAATGTGATGCCAACGCTATATCAATGACAATGACAAAGCTCTATTCATGACAATGTGATGCCAACGCTATATCAATGAAAATGACAATGCTTTGTTTATGACAATGTGATGCCAACGCTATATCAATGACAATGGCAACGCTCTATTCATGACAATGTGATGCCAACGCTATATCACTGACAACGACAATGCTCTATTCATGACAATTTGATGCCAACGATATATCAATGACAATGACAATGCTCTATTCATGACAATGTGATGCCTACTCTATATCAATGACAATGACAACGCTCTGTTTCTGACAATGTGATGCCGACGCTATATCAATTACAATGACAAGACTATTTTTGACAGTGTGATGCCTACGCTATATCAATGACGATGACAACGCTCTATTTCTGACAACATGATGCGTACGCTTTATCAATGACAATGACGTTCTGTTTATGACAATGTGATGCCTTTGCCATATCAGTGACAATGTCAACACTATTTATGACAATGTGATGCCTACGGCTGATTGGATTGATGACATTCCGAAGAAATGGTGTCATGGAAAGAAACAGCTGGATGATTTCATCACCTTTTTTTAAAACAGAGCTTTTTACTACAGAACTGTTGACCAAGAACTTACTTGGCACCATATAAAAAATTATGGAAATAAACTTCAAAACAAATTTATTCCATGGGAGCTGATACTTACCAATATCCTCTTCCAATCAATGAATAAAGAACAACCCCCCTTAAGCCTTCATTACGAAACTGCAGGAAACGCTCTAAGGACGAAACTGTAAGAAAAATATCATACCATCTGTATCCAGATCTTATCAAACGGAACAATAAAAACAAACGAATTAATCGATGACAGGATGTAAAATCAAAATATTAGATCACACAAAATAAAAAGAAGAAATATTGTGAATGAAAGGGGTGGGGGTATATGAAAAGCAATTTAAATTAAACTTTTCATCACATTATCTTCAGGAGTGTCGAAACTTTTGTAAACACCAGCCTATAAGTGATTAATTATAAATTTTGAGGGATATTAAAATTATTTAGTCATTGCGTACCACGGATACAGACACCAAATAGACGTAATAGGCGACTTTCACGTGTATACACTGCTTCCCACTTGTCAGTAGCTAGTACGTGGTTTGACGTTGAGCTGCTATAATAATTCCAGTGTACCCCAATGAGCGAAGGAGTAAAGTGCATTAATAAATGAATGAGCAAATGTTTCGTAATAAAGAAATATGTTTCCTAAATGAAAATAAATATATGCAAATAAATAGATATAGGTATAATGGTGTATACAACTGAGGAGAAATTACACTTTAAATAGAAGAAAACTATATTTTCATTTATATTGTTTTAATGAAATAAGGTAAAATATTTTTCATCTCATGTCAATCATGTAAGTAACTTTGGAGAAAAGCAGACAATTTTTTACATCTGATGAACGATATGATGTCTCGTAAAGAAAAGTTGCTACATTTGCTACTTTTATTATTTCCACCATTATTATCATGTACCGTATATACTTGCTTGTAAGTCGGGTTCAGCTGCAAACTGGATAGACCCAGATCTGCCGTTGTTTTATCCGCCAGCAGATCTGGGTCTATGCAGTTTGTTCGGAATAATCAGCAGAACAAAGAACACAAACCCATATTTGCAGGCACATTATGCGACGGCAGATCAGCGTCTATGATGTTTGCAATTGTTACGGTAAAAGACAGTTCATTGGAACAATGTTACTTTTAAAGCTGTGGTTTTCAACATTTTTTCGCCGCGAACCTATAAAAGAAAACAGTTTTTCTGAGTCTTACTGTCCCGTTTCCGCATTTTGATAAGTTTTGCCACCCTAAACAAAATTCTTGGCGACCCTACAAAACGTCCTTGCAACGCATTCTTGGGTCGCGACCTGGGGATTGGGAACCGTTGTTTTAAAGCATCTCGTAAGATAAAAATTACTAGTGCACCGCGTTAGAACCGTAATCTTCGTAGAGAGCAATGAGTGTTTATTATTCCCTAGATGTAAACAGTATACAACACTAGAATGAATTTGTGAAATAGTTACATGGTCGTCTGCATTCTTGACTACCTCCACAAAAATGTAGCAGTATTCTGCAAGAATTTTTCTTTGGTTGTGAAAAGCAATTCTCATTGAGAGGAAAACAAATATTGAAAGCAAGCCTCCGGGTGGTGTTCTCATTCAGACATGACAAACTGTGGCTGATGATAAACAGTAGAGAGAGAGAGAGAGAGAGAGAGAGAGAGAGAGAGAGAGAGAGAGAGAGAGAACTAGTTTGAGATCCTTTAATTCCTTGAGCATACATATTTTGGTCAACGAACACTGTTCGAACAAAAATTAGCACTATTTTGCACTACTACTGTATCAATTTCAGTAGGTAGCTAATTGATTGATATAACCTAGATATTCATCATGCCAGAACTAGCTTATATCATATTTCAGTTTTACCAAGTTCAGTTACTGAATGGAATATTATCTCTTTGGAAAATAGAAACAACACAATCCCTCAGTGTATTCAAGTTCTACTTGAACAGGTATATAGAAATACACAAGAACCGGTATATAGAAATACACAAGAACAGGTATATAGAAATAGACAAGAACAGGTAAATAGAAATAGACCCAGTCTATTGCCATCAACGTGAGATCAAAGAAAAACAAGTATACATGACAGACTTCGACTCCTTTGTAGATTAATGAACGACGACTTATTTACAACGTTTTATCTAAAATAGCAATTTGTTATTACAGTGAGCCAGCAACCGCAAACTATTTTCTTTTAGACTGTCAAAAATATATTGTTATTAAGGAATCATCGTCTCCAAAAGCGTACATATAAAATCTTCGTTACGGTATTGGCAATCTCTTGCAATCGCCTAACACAAACGAGCAGATATTTCAACAAGGACCAAACAAGTACCTATAACTAACTAAGTTATTTGTCTCGTACTAAAAAAAAAAAATATTTTCACACTTTTCTGATTGACCACTGGTGCGTATATTTCTGTATCGTCCGAGTGAAAGCCCCCAACCCCACTTTTTACCATCTTGTTATTGATTGTTATTTAGCAGCATGTTACAGCTATCAATGTTTGTTAATTGCTGTCTGATACAAGTACAATATTGTACGTACAATAATCATGAAAATCTGATTAGCTTTTCTGCTTTATTTATCTTTCTTTTGTCTGTTTCTACTCATTTTAATCAGATTATCTATGTAAATAAATATTGATAATAAAGAGAGAGAGAGAGCTCAAAATAAGAATTGGTATTGTCGTTTATTTCTTCGTATCTCTTGAGGAGATGTGTATGATTGCAAACATATACCGTTTAAGTCAGTTATTACATTATTTAGACTGACATTTTTAATCAATCACGTCCGTTTTCCGGTAAGTCTAAAATTAAATAGAAGGCCAAGCAAGAGACGAACACACCAACCTAGGTGCTGATAAATGGGTAAGTGAAAGAGAAGACGTACGAACGAATGAATGAACGAAAAAATCGAACGAACAATAAATGAATGTAGAAAAAGAGAGACAAGCATGCTAATTACAAAATGTAGGAATTTACTTATCAATGGGAATAAAATAGAGGATTAATACATGACCATTACAAAAGTGTAAGAATATAATATCGAATTTGAAAACTTACTAGTTTTATTTCAGAAAATTACACTTCATTTAGCAGGAGGAAGTTTCTACCATAGTGAAACCAATAGGGGAAATACAACGAGAATGAACAGGTGTTACTTTTAAAATCTTCGTTTTTTATTTCTAGCTTATATTCGCATGAAGAATAAAAAACAATTATTTTAGTCGGTGGCCCTCGGCCGCACACAATATAAAATATCAATATAGCTGACAAGCTTCTGGTCTTTTTTAATTGGATGGCTTAGAGACAATAAAACAAGACCGCATGTTATTTAATCAACTAATCTGGTGTTTAAATTATCCGTTTTCTTTATACAACTTGATATGAGCAGATCACACAAGTCAAATAGGTTCTTTCGTGTTTGTCAACTGACAAGATAAATATCCGTCTTGGTTGAAAATACCTTCGGTAAATCAAAACTTGTTTATCTGTGTTTCTTTGCTTGGGCGTTTTACGGCATAGCAACACAAGCAGTTTACTTAGCAACGGGCCTTGACCAACGACCCACCGAGATGGCCTGGTCTGATGGTAGGACGCGATGCCGCACCCTGCCAGGAATATAATTACTGAACCACCTTGCCTCATGTGATGAATCGAGTATTATTAGTTATGATATTTGTTACATGAAGTAAAATGTTGAACTGTTTAACAGAATTAAAGCAGAAACAGGGCAGAAATATTAATAACTGAAAATAGAGCGACATATGCGGATATTAATCAATCAGCACCAATCATACAAACACCTCAAATACTACAAACACCATAAATACTACAAACACCACAAATACTTACCATGCAACGAAAACAAATATAAATTGTTTTACAAGCTGCATAATCTTGAAGGAATTTGAACGTGTTCACTATTTTGCAACAGACTGAACAAAATGCCAATAACAACAAATAGACGAGGATCCGGAAAAAATGGACGAGTACACGGAAAAAATGGACGGGTACACGGAAAAGGAATTAAAATGAGCAGATCAAGTAGAAAGAAAGAAATTCATATAACTTTCTGCTGATTGTTGGTGTCCGTTATGTTATTTACAACTTGGTTACATCGCCAAGCAAACTGTAATACTAGAATTTTAAAAAAGTATCGGCACTAATACGGCACAAGGATACGGAGAATCTGCCACAACTGGACAGTAATTTTATGTAATAGATATGTTCGCAGATACACTAAAGAAAAAATTAAACATAAAACCTAAGACACAAAGAAATTCATTTACTGGAGAATATCTTACGCAATCAACACGTTCTATTAGAGCTTTATACCCGTAACAATGACAGTGTTGACCGCGTCTGTTGGGCGATCGCAAAGTTATCACTTTATCTGCTGCAGGTTTATCAGAAATACAGCAAATTAAAAACAAATACAAACAGCGGAACAAAAACATTCTAGTAATGTAAAAGGCACGCACATCACACATTATGCACAGAGACAAAATAATTCATGACACATATTTATAAGAAGCATAAACACTGACGTTAGAAATCCGCATCCATAGTAATCAAGCATACTAGATCCAATCAATCAGATTACTAATCTAACGGTAATGAGATGCAGTATAGGCCAAACAAAGATATGAACGAATTACTATTAATAATAAAGAACTGCAAGACTAAGTTATACGTATAATTAAATATTGTTAATTATAAAGTACCGTAAAATCACAGAAATCTGAGGGATTGAAAAAAAAAGTAAAAGTTTTAAAAGTTTTAAAATCCGCTGTATTAAAATTTAATTTAATATTAAATATAATTATTTGAAATCTTGGTAGTTTCAAACACTTATCGTACCTGAGACTGAAATGGTAAGTTTTTATTTTGGAAAGGTCAGAAAAGCATCTAGGGACCATACCATACAAGATCTTATAGCCTGATGTTGTTGTTATTGTTGTTGTTGTTGTTATTGTTGTTGTTGTTGTTTTGGGTTTTACGCCATTTTTCAGCGCATGATAGGCTATACATGGCAGCCAGTATAGCTGGTGGAGGAAGAACCCAGGAAAACCCGGTAAGAACCACCGACACACGTGACTCTACTGGCAAGCGTTCTCACATACCAACACTGGCAGAGCCCGAGACTCGAACTCAGTCAGACAGAGATGAGGTGGCAGTGATAGGTAAAGGCTAGTGCTTTAGACCCGGGGGCCCATATAACTGATGTAGAGTTAACTGGAATGTATGTAATTCTGTTCTTGTAAGCAGCTGGTCTTGGAGCTGGTGTAGTTTTCATTAATGAATCGGATGTTTCTTAGTCGTTGCTGATGATGTTGTTGCTGACGATGATGTCGCTGTTGTTGATGCGGTTTGGGGGTTGTTTTTTTCCAGTTTAAGGGTATTCTCCTTATTAAAATGGTTCCAAATTGAAGAACGGTTGTTGAAGTTTAAGAACGGTTGTTGAAGTTTAAGAACTTTGTTCTTAAAGTGTAAGGACGGGTTTTTGAAGTTAAAAGACTTGCTAAGCTAGAATGGTAAAAAATAGTGAAAGAGAGTCAATATCCCATACATACCAATGTCTTTAATTATATTTCATTAACATGAAACTTTTTCACATATCTTATGTAAATTTTCGACACAGTTGCTAAAAAGTTATATATGGATTTCCAAGCTGCCAGTCACAGTCGTCATAGTCGGTCTAAATACAACCCCTCCACCTCCTGAAATTGAGACAGAAGAGCAACCCTCGTGTATTGTTTGGCTTGGAACATTCTGGGTTAGCATTCTATTTTGGGCGACTACGAGTTGCAATACATACTACGCATTTTTTACATTGCAGCGTGTATGCCGGATGCAGTATTATCGTCTAAAAGAGTTGTTCAGTGTTGCATGTTTCACAGAGTTAAAAAAAATACGGTTGATGAAGACAGTAAATAGTAAGGTCTCAAGCACATTCTTGGACATCTTCGCCTTTCGAGGTTTCGATATGTTAACCCAATCAAAACCTTGGCGAATCGAGCAGATATTTAAGTGCTTTGTCCTAGCGATATCTATTGGTATTCAAGAGTTGACTCCCTTAGTAGATGAAGATGAATATAATAAATAGCAAGGTCTCAAGCACATTCGTGGAGTATTCTGGTGATGATGATTAGCCAGGTTCCCATGAAGGTGCCACGTTTTTCCTGTTGTTTATATGCGCGTTGCATTGCGGTGACACACAGGGAAATAATGTACCACTAGACTGCTGAGTTCAGATCCATTAAAATCATTGATCATAAGAATTTCACCCATTTTTCTTGATTCCTGCCATACCATCAAATTCTACGTGTATTATAATGTTTATTATATATTTGCCATCGCCAATTAATCGCCAATTAACCTTCTGCAATAAATTTCATTCATTCATATTTACAAAAAATTTGTGACAAATTACACTGAAGAGGACAAGGTAAACGTACAGTACAACCGGAAGTAGCATACAATGTATGTTCTCACCAAAGAAGCATTAGTTAGAAACAAATACATACACTTACAAATAGTTTCAAT
>JAECUM010094250.1:0-46720 GCA_016617855.1 Megalonaias nervosa | reverse complement strand
TGGTGACACTGAAATTATTTCCCGTAGTGCCTTGTCATTGGTTTCCTACTATTTTCTTGAATTTCGTTCATTATTGTGGAGATTATTTGTTCATTTTCATTTCTTTTTCTCATTTACATTCGATTTTCTTCAATTAGACTGAAGTATGACAACTATCGTCATAAGTTATTAATAGTAGGTTTCATTTTTATTTGATAACGATAATTGTAAGTAATAAAAACACATTAACGACGTGTTGTACTTATTAAAGACTACCTTTAATACATTCGAAAAACAGAGCATAGGAACTGATAGGACATGTTAAAAAGATTATGAATTAACCTCTCATTTTTGATGCAGTTAAAGGACTGGACTTTCAAAGTTGCATTGACATTTTGTTCTGATGAGTGTACTTATTGTATATAAATTGATTGACGGGCATTTTTATTAATCTCCTCATTGTCAAAATAGTAATGTATACTAGAAAATGGACATAAATTGGGAATTATAACCTTGTTTTCCTTTTCATCCGTCATTCATATATATTGTCATGACCTAATTTCTGGAATGAAGAACAAGAGTGTGAATCTCCTAGTAACCTTGACGACGTATAAGAGTGTGAATCTCCTAGTAACCTTGACGACGTATAAGAGTGTGAATCTCCTAGTAACCTTGACGACGTATAAGAGTGTGAATCTCCTAGTAACCTTGACGACGTATAAGAGTGTGAATCTCCTAGTAACCTTGACGACGTATAAGAGTGTGAATCTCCTAGTAACCTTGACGACGTATAAGAGTGTGAATCTCCTAGTAACCTTGACGACGTATAAGAGTGTGAATCTCCTAGTAACCTTGACGACGTATAAGAAAGATAATCATAAACATGCAATAGTTGTGAAGACCTCCCTTATAACCAGTAGTTGAAGAACCTATACTTAACATCTCATCATCCGATTAAGGTTACCCATAGCTAATGGAATTAGTCATATTTGGTCAAACACGAGCAGTGTGGACATGTTCACTCAAAGGTGACAACAAAGATTAACACATTTACTTACCTTGTGAGTGATTAGGTAAAATTTACACATCGCTAAATACCCAACCATGATCATTTATTATTATATTAATGTGTTACTGGTAGAATCGATTCGTTGTCATTATCGGCACTTTCATAAACCCAGTTAATTTATGGTCTGGAAAATATTAGCTAAAACAAGCCCTGGACCGATCCAAGGAAGCTAAAACAAGCCCTGGACCGATCCAAGGAAGCTAAGACAAGCCCTGGACCGATCCAAGGAAGCTAAAACAAGCCCTGGACCGATCCAAGGAAGCTAAAACAAGCCCTGGACCGATCCAAGGAAGCTAAGACAAGCCCTGGACCGATCCAAGGAAGCTAAAACAAGCCCTGGACTGATCCAAGGAAGCTAAAACAAGCCCTGGACTGATCCAAGGAAGCTAAGACAAGCCCTGGAACAATCCAAGGAAGCTAAAACAAGCCCTGGACCGATCCAAGGAAGCTAAGACAAGCCCTGGACCGATCCAAGGAAGCTAAAACAAGCCCTGGACCGATCCAAGGAAGCTAAGACAAGCCCTGGACCGATCCAAGGAAGCTAAAACAAGCCCTGGACTGATCCAAGGAAGCTAAAACAAGCCCTGGACCTATCCAAGGAAGCTAAAACAAACCCTGGACCGATCCAAGGAAGCTAAAACAAGCCCTGGACCAATCCCAAGGAAGCTAAAACAAACCCTGGACCGATCCAAGGAAGCTAAAACAAGCCCTGGACCAATCCCAGGAAGCTAAAACAAGCACTGGACTGATCCAAGAAAGCTAAAACAAGCCCTGGACCGATCCAAGGAAGCTAAAACAAGCCCTGGACCTATCCAAGGAAGCTAAGACAAGCCCTGGACCGATCCGAAGGAAGCTAAAACAAGCCCTGGACCGATCCAAGGAAGCTAAAACAAGCCCTGGACCTATCCAAGGAAGCTAAGACAAGCCCTGGACCGATCCGAAGGAAGCTAAAACAAGCCCTGGACCGATCCAAGGAAGCTAAGACAAGCCCTGGACCGATCCGAAGGAAGCTAAAACAAGCCCTGGACCGATCCAAGGAAGCTAAAACAAGCCCTGGACCGATCCAAGGAAGCTAAGACAAGCCCTGGACCTATCCAATGAAGCTAAAACAAGCCCTGGACCGATCCAAGGAAACTAAAACAAGCCCTGGACCGATCCAAGGAAGCTAAAACAAGCCCTGGACCAATCCAAAAGAGCTAAAACAAGCCCTGGGCCGATCCAAGGAAGCTAAAACAAGCCCTGGACCAATCCAAGGAAGCTAAACAAGCCCTGGGCCAATCCAAGGAAGCTAACTGCCTTAAATGTTTTTGGTTGGTTTGGTATTTTAAGGCACAACAACACAAGTAGGTTATTTAGTATCCAAGCAACTGAAATAAAGTGCATTGCCCAAGAACACACCGCTAACCCGAGCCGATCTAATTGTAGGATTCAAAGCCACACCTTTTGGTTGCGAGTCAGGCACTCTAAGCACGAAGGAAAGGAACCTGATGAATTTTGCTCCATGTTATAGTGTATATATTTCAATCTATAATTTGTACTTAAACACACAAGTATACTGCAGTAGAAAACTAAGAAATACGGAGAGAATGTAAACTCCACTGAGCACTCAGATATCACGTGTTGAATTTTGATATGATAATGAGATTACCGTGGAGATCAAAAGAACATCTCGGGCTTCCGTTCCTTGAGCTTTAAATCCCAGATGTACTTAAGGTCAGAGATTGTAGTTAGTTCTTATAGCTGTCATTAAAAAAATATATCCTCTACACCTAGCATTTTAAATTAAAATCTCAAGTTTTAATTAAACTTATACCCCTCCCCCAAAAAAAAAAATAAAAGGAGGAAAACATGATACCTCTCATCCATTCTGGTATATTGCTGTTTAATTTATAATTGATATAATTCAGAAAGCCTTTTGCTTCCAAGGGGATGAGAGAGAGAGAGAGAGAGAGAGAGAGAGAGAGAGAGAGAGAGAGAGAGAGAGAAATGTTGTCCATGTAGAGGTCATAAGGTTGTTTTCCGACATTTTTTTGTTTCACATTTTCCGACATTTCTAATTATAGCCATCCATGTCAGAAAATGATGCAGAGTGTCAGAGGACAATCATGTGAAGACATTTGGGTTGAGAAATCTGCCTGGTAAAAGGAACGAAAAAATATTGTTTCTATCAGCATAATATCATTGTTACAAATCTAAGACCGCAATGCTCAGTGCCTTCTCTGATTTGATTGTCGTTCTAGTTTAATCATGTAAAATACAATAATAGAGATGCAAAAACACAACTATTCAATATATGTTTTGCTTCACCCATTTAAGAAGACAATCTACATTAATGGGTGTATCAAGAAGGAAATTGGAAGCAATAACACAGACCCCCACACACGTGAAGCATAACAATCTACTTTATAAGTTAAAAAGAACACAATTTGGTGCCACAAATTGAAAATATAATTTTGTAGATGTCATTTGATACTGCACGTATGGCAAAGTTGTACTCAAAAGTTCCAGGCCATGTCTTTAAAATATCGCTTGGTTTTCAATATGAAACTTTTCTTGCTAAACTCTGTAACTAGTGTTCGATAAAACTTTACAGTGGTAGTGTGTGATAAAACATTACAATGGTAGTGTTCGATACAACTTTACAATGGTAGTGTGTGTTAAAACATTACAATGGTAGTGTTTGATAAAACTTTATAGTGGTAGTGTGTGATAAAACATTACAATGGTAGTATTTGTTAAAACTTTACAGCGGCAGTGTGTGATATAACATTACAATGGTAGTGTTTGATAAAACTTTACAGTGGTAGTGTGTGATAAAACATTACAATGGTAGTGTTTGATAAAACTATACAGTAGTTGTGTTTGATAAAACTTTACAGTGGTAGTGTTTTTATTCCTTAGCACGATTGATTATTAGGAGAAACTGAAATACTAATTTCAGAATATAGGTGATTATATTACATTTAACACGAGTTATATTTTGGTCAATTTTATTATTCTTGAGCTGCAGTGTACTGAGTTATAAAATAAACGTTCCAATTAAGCATCGATTTGTACAGTCAGTTAAAATTAATTTTATTTTGTGATTGTAGATCCCGATGAATAAAATGGTTTCATTTCATCTTATGTGCCTTTTAGGAGCTGTCTTATTTGTGTACAAAGTAGTGACGTTATAGATGTGATATTTGTGTACAAAGTAGTGACGTTATAGATGTGGTATTTGTGTACAAAGTAGTGACGTGACGTTGTAGATTTGATATTTGTGTACAAAGTAGTGACGTTATAGATGTGATATTTGTGTACAAAGTAGTGGCGTTATAGATGTGATATTTGTGTACAAAGTAGTTAGGTTTAGATGCCTTATTTGTGTACCAGTCTATACTTTTAAAGAAAATGGTGCCAGATGTTAATCGAAATGCTTTACGGTGAGTTGTAGATATTATACAACGGAAATGTTATAGCAGATGGATCTATTCAAACTTCAAAACATGCTACACCAGAAAAATGACAAATTAACAGCATTTTACAAACTTTAAAAGAATATGAGAGTAATGTAATACAGCTCACTGAACACATGATCATGCTCATTGCAGAATTCCAGTTCACAATCAATCAGCGAAAGTTACACATGTAGATTGGCTAAACTGAGGGCTGAATATAAATAATTTTTCAGAATATTATGTGTTTGTATTCTTTTTCTACTCCATATGGATTTTGCCCTTTGTGACAAGAATTTTAACCAGCTGCAGAATCAGGTTAGTAGCAAAAATGAATGTATTATGTTTCATAGGTGCCGTAATTCTTGCATGTATTATACAGATTACACTTTTACACCCAATTTTCACTTTTTCACCACTTATAATAGCAATAATTACGCTTATACCTCTTGCGGGGTTTAGCATGTACGACAAAGTAGTGAAGTTTTAGGAGATGTCTTATTTGTGTAAAAAGTAGTAAGTTACAGATGTCTTATTTGTGTACAAAGTTGTTAAGTTTTAGGAGATGTCTGATTTGTGTACAAAGTAGTGACTTTACCGGAGATGTCTTATTTGTGTACAAAGTAGTGACTTTACCGGTGACTTTACCGGAGATGTCTTATTTGTGTACAAAGTAGTGACTTTACCGGTGACTTTACCGGAGATGTCTTATTTGTGTACAAAGTAGTGACTTTACCGGAGATGTCTTATTTGTGTACAAAGTAGTGACTTTACCGGAGATGTCTTATTTGTGTACAAAGTAGTGACTTTACCGGAGAAGTCTTATTTGTGTACAAAGTAGTGACTTTACCGGAGATGTCTTATTTGTGTGCAAAGTAGTGACTTTACCGGAGATGTCTTATTTGTGTACAAAGTAGTGACTTTACCGGAGATGTCTTATTTGTGTGCAAAGTAGTGAAGTTTCCTCCTCATTTGACTTTCATTACTTATAACGAAATGATCCATGCTGTGACTGAAGGAAATTGACTTTGGATTTTCAGGAACACCAGAGGAAATGTCTTGAAGTAGAACTCCACTGGATGATAGTTTATGAATGTTGTTAGAGCAGTATCCCACAACATAGACATTGTCCTCTCTGTCCACTGCTATGCCCAGTGGATACTTCAGGTCACTGGACACGTAGACAAAATACTATTTTCCGTCTCTCAGGCCAAAACAATACACTGAATTGATGCCACTAACAGATATGTATACATGTGACTTTGACCTATCTAGAGCAATACAAGTCCAAACTGTCCACAGACAGTCAAATTCATGGTGAAACTGGACATTTCCATTCCTAGTCATAAGGCTCCAGTAACATTTATTATTGTTCCATGTATGACAATAGTAGCCTGAAACAAGGATCTCCTCCTTGCTGACAGCGTCAACACCGACGCATGCATACTTGGTTCGTACCACCCCTATGTCTCTGATGGATCGGTCTCCGATGGACAGAAATTGGACTGTGCTTGGAGACAGTGTGACAGCAACTTCACTGTCTCCTATTAGGCACATGTTACTAGGATTTCCAAGCAATGTGTAGTCTGTGACCAAATTGTATGATGAATCATACAGGCAGCATGTCTTGTTATTCCAGTCTGCCATCACTGTGTATCCATTAGGTAACTGAACGATGCCTAGATAAGCAGGTTTAATGTTACCTGGGGAGTGAACCTCAATAGTTCTAGAGAGCTCAACAGTTCGTTTCTGTAGGAGCATGATAAGACTCATGCACAGCAAATATTTACCCTTCTTTTGAAACGATATTTTCACCAAACCTCCTTCACCTTGCAATAGTATCACTTTCATGCTGTTATCGAGTTCAAGTCATATTTCCATATTATCCACTCGTTCAAACTTCTCTTTAATCTGATCATTGTAACAAATGAAGCTGTTTCGTAATTTTGCTGGTCACCAGGAACTTTTGTGTATCCGACCCATACTGGCTAACTATCTCTAAAAGTGCTTGAGAATTTCTGATGGCACTAACCAAGGACTGACACTGATGATTTTGTTCTCCTTGTCTTGTCAACCACTCCTTGTAAATTCGATTTCCCTCAAGCTTCACCATTGTCTCAATATCATCCAGTACAACATTCAGTTTCTTTCTAATATCTCCAATCTCTGCAGAAATATTGTTAACTTGTGACTCCATAATGCTTATATTTTCTTCATTCGTCTCCATAAAATTCATGAGATGATCCTCTAACATTCGCTATTTTCTGTGAGTTCATCTCCTTCAGTAGATCCGTAAGACTATGTTTCAACTCGAGCACATCCTGGCATGATTTGTGGTGATGAGATAAGCACAGGCCACAAAAGGCAGTCTTGTGATTCCTGCAGTAAAATTTGATATCTTCATTAACATCCTCCGGGCACAGTAATCCCTCAGTAAACCTTTTGTGGTTTTCTGGATTACTCTCCAACTCATCTATGGTTACTATCTGATGACTTTCACACATTTTCATATTCTGATGATATTAAGCACACTTATTGCACAAGACCTCTTAATATACAACACAAACGGTTTGAGCAAGGTTATTAAAACTAATCTTAATATACAACACAAACGGTTTGAGCAAGGTTATTAAAACTAATCTTAATATACAACACAAACGGTTTGAGCAAGGTTATTAAAACTAATCTTAATATACAACACAAACGGTTTTGAGCAAGGTTATTAAAACTAACAAACATACTTAGCAAGATAGATCTACTTTCGATTTCCCTTCTAGCGGACTGATGGGAAATAAAGAAGCCCATTCTCCTACGAGTTTTTCTTTAGTAGCAGTTTACTGCTTTACACACATGACACACAAATTTATCAGATGCGTTCGTAGTACTTATAGCTTGTTTGTTTGTTATATAGCCCTGAAGACAGTGCTCACAAAAGGAATGTAAACACGGCAGCGATGGTGTGACAGGGCGACGTAAACACTTCCAAAATAGATTGGGCATCCATGTCCATCTTTTCTGGAAGAATCAGTTATTGCAGTAGCCATTTCAATAAACAGAAAACAAACAATGATGCCTTACAAATAATAAATTACACTTTACTTGTTTTACATTACTGTCAACTATAACTGGAGTTACGCACTTATCTGACTCGAAACATTTCGCACATGTGGAGTGTAGCCTGGTTCCCAGCTCATACGTAGTTTCCTGATATCTGGTACCAGTCTAATATTTAGATTGGTTGCTCTTTATTTGTCATTGTTTCTAGCTCTGGGAAAAGCAGACTAAATATTAGTATACTGTTTTGTAGTCTTACGATCACGATCTTCAGGGTACCATTTGATTTTCCATACACCTTAATGATAACGGTTGATGAAATAAATATAATTGTATCCTACTTCAGCAGTGTGGGTCAGACACCTCTCATAAGTTAGATTGTCAATTGGTCATGGCCAAACAACGTACTCTTTTGCACTTAAGAGGGATAACTTCGCTGGAACTTTATGGGGTAAGAGTTATCCAGTAACAACATATATATGTACAATATGTATCACATTAAAAAAAATTAAAAAAATACAAAACATGATTTAGATATGAATTATCATAATCTTACATGTTGCCAAGAGACAACGTTTTTAAAGCCTGGTGGAAGCGTCAACTCTTACCTAATGTACCAACTGCAGCTATATAGTTATCAACAATCATTGTCCATTGCCCCCAATTGCAGTTGACTTAAAGCGCGTACAACGAGCTGTATGAGTTTGTCATTTATTTCCTAATACAATGCTGCTTCAAGCTAAGCCCCACCCCCCCATTATCAATTTGAACTGTTATATCTAAACATCATTCATTAACATTCACCTTAAATAAGAGGTGTGACACATTTCGACCAATCAGATTGTATAAATCTGGGGGACTTGACCTGTCATTAGTCCTTCAATGCAAGACACCTCCCTTTATATTTGTGTTTTAGGTCTCCTAAAAACACAAATGTTAAAGGGAGGCATCTTACACTGTAGGACTATCTCGTCATGGGCATTGTTGTATATTGTTGTATGTTCTCTACGCATATGCCAAAGTATTTAAAGGAAGTGCAGTATTTACATAATGTTATGTCTATTTATTTTGCATTGTTTGTTAGTTTTTTTAAACTGTTTTGTTTTAAAATTTCATTATATGCTATTGTAATGTGTCATTGTATATTGGACTTAACCTTGTCCAAAATCAAGTTTATTTTCTACTTGACCTGAATTATTGATTTTTTTAATTTTATATTTTATTCTGTAAGCAAAACTATTATATAACTAAAATATTCTCTATCTGCATTGGTTTATTATCAGAATCATTATCAATAAAATTAAATATGCTTATTTGGGTCTGGGTCTAGGTTACTGGGATTTTCCTACAATTGTTCAGGTTATATATGAAAATTTTAGTAACAAACTGCTAATTGTAACTTTAGGTCAAGAAGAAGACATTATAATCTTGTTATTGGAAAAAATATTCATTCATGCTTAAGATCTAGCAGAATCAATTTGTATTTGTTGTGACCAGTAGTTTATGTGAGCTGGAATTTATTTCTCCAAATTATTCTATTCAAGTGATTATTATCTCTGAAAATACAGAGTGCTCTTACAAGATAATATTTTGGACAGAGACATTCACTGGCATTTATAGTGAATTCAAACAAAAGACAGTTGCCACATCAGCATTATACAGCTTATCACAGACACATCAACACTTCTGCATTTGACTTAATTTGGATTTCTACTCAAGTTTATTCAGAATTTTAAATTATTACGACTTGTGTCAGTAATTCTAGGATTATTTTGGGATTTAATTTGCAATACCTTAAGTTCTTTTTTTTCCACGTTCACTTTGTATTATAGGGAAATCAACTATTTGTTGAAATTTACAAAGGTTGTTGCTTTTCACTCTTTTCTATTACTTATCTATAGAGCATAGGCTCGTAACGATACTTAAACAATTCCCAAAACCATTATGTTGCCTAAAAAGTCTTGCTCACACAGTGATCTGTCAAAACTTGCTTTGCCATGTGCACTTTATATTAAATGAGTACAATAAACCTGGTCTGAGAGATAATATGTTCGATGCAACCCTTTCTACGCTTAAAGATATAGGTTTAGTTTAACTTTTTGAGTCATTTGTTGAACAGTTTATAATTAGTTATATGTGCCACCTGAGACCCAAAAGGGCACTTGAGACCCAGAAATCTTATGCTAATGTTCACATAGGTTTAACATGGGAATGTCTCTTGAGACCCAAAAGGGAAATTAACATTGGTAACATCACACCACTGGAAACAGTCTAACAAGTGGTTGTCCTCAATCGGCTGGTGCTGCGCGACTTGGCCTCTATAGCCTCAACTGAGAAATTAACATGGGAATGGCGCTTGAGCCTCAAGGAGAAATTAACATGGGAATGGCACTTGAGACTCAAATGGGAAATAAACATGGGAATGGCACCATAGCCTCAAAAGTGTTTATGGGGTTTAAAAGGATTATGGGGCCAAAGGGGAATGGGTAAGTGTTAAGTTTGAAAACATGCATACACAAACACACAAAGACAAAGACACAAACACCTTGTTTACTATCCATATGCCAACTATCATACTAAATAGGGAAGGTTTCAAATAGGCTACATATAATCCAACAAACATAATATCCATCACACCATCTAATACCACACACACACATACACACACACACACGCACCATCACCACCACCACCATCTATACCATCCAACATCACATACAATCCAAAACACCTTTAGCTAGCTTATAGTCTAAGAGGAAATGAAATCTCACACAACATCCATACCATCCAACACCCTGTACATACACACACTATCCACAGCGGCTTGTATTAGTTAAGAGTGTAGAAGAAGATCAAAATCGAACAAAAATATTCTCACACATCTTATATAATATCCAACACTCCTTTCACAGCGCCCTATTAGCTTAGAGTGTAAGAGGAGATGAAATCTCTTAAAATATACGATGCATCATACCACCTATATCATACAATCCATATAAACTATCCAAAACATCTTGTGTGTAAGAGAAGGAGAGAAAGCTCACAAAAATACTATCGATTACATCACCTGTATCATCCAACGCTCGATATGCTATATAATGCGCCTTGTGTTAGCTTTGAGTGTAAGAGAAGATGGAATCCAACGACTCTTACACACCTTATACACCATTTAAAACCCCACACACTCTATCCAAAACGCCTTGTGTTAGCTTCGAGTGTAAGAGCAGGAGCTAAAATCCAACGAAAATACTCTTTCACACCTTACATACCATTGAACACCTCATACACACACTATCCAAACACCCTGCGCTAGCTCACAGGGTAAGAGCAGGAGATGAAATCTCACAAACATACAATTACACACCACCTATACCATCCAATATCTCATAAACGCACAATCCATAACAACCATGTGTTAGCTTCGAGTTTTAAATACAAAATCAAATCTCACAAACCTACTGTCCCTTACAACACAAAAATGCTGCCCATCACCCAATACACACATACTATCCAAAGCGCCTTGTGTCAGCTTAGAGTGTAAGAGAAGGAGATGAAATCTTACAAACATACAACCACATACCACCTATGCTATCCAACACTCCATACATACACTATCCAAAACACCTTTCGTTAGCTTAGGGTGTAAGAGCAGGAGATGAAATCTTTCAAACGTACAATCACACACCACCTATACCATCTAACATCCCATACATACACTATCCATAATGCCATGTGTTAGCTTAGAGTTTTAAATACAAAAATATAAAAAAACCTATCCCTTATACCATAGAAATACTATCCTTCACCCCCCCCCCATCCAAAGCGCCATGTGTGAACTTAAGAGTGTAGAAGATGAAATCCAACAAAATTCTCTCACACACCTTTCATACCATCCAAAACTCCATACACAATCTATCTAAAAAGTCTTGTGTTAGCTTAGAATGTAAGAGCAGAAAGTGAAATCTCACAAACAAATAATTATACACTACCTATACTATCCAACAACCCATACACATACTGTCAAAAACGCCTTGTATTAGCTTAGAATCAAAGAGAAGGAGATGAAATCGCAAAAACATACACTCACAAACCTTATATACCATCCAAAACCCCAAACACACTCTATCCAAAATGCCTCGTGTTAGCTTGGGATTTAAAAGGCATAATCCAATCTCACAAAAATACTGTCCATCACACCACCTATTCTATTCAATGATCCATACATACTGTCCAAAATCCCCTCATACCATGATGGAATGGTTTGCATGTGTGAGTGCATGTTGTTTATACTCATCCGATAAGGAATATTTTCATCAATGACAAGACAATCACACACCAAAGTTCTGTGTAAACTTCAGAACTGAAAATGTACTGGTACACCAAGAATTGTGATGTTGTCAAAATGGCATTGTCCAGAACACCACTGAATAATTCACAATAGTTCTAGAATAATATTATAGTCCAAAATATGAGCTCATTCTATTTCCACTGAACAGTCTAAACAAATGTTTTTCCCCTCATATATCTATGTTCAACCTAAAACACATCTGCAGACTTGATGTTACAACAGAAAGCCAAGAAATAAGAAGGACTTCAAAAAAGAAATGAAATCTGATTGCTCAGTTCTCCCCTTATATACAACTTCAAAGTGTCTATGATGACTATATGTCACACTATACCCCATATGACAGATCATACTACTCAATTTAATATTTCAAAATACCTATTCTTGTGACCTAACTCATCCAATAGGAATTAGCTTAATCCATCTAAGATACCACCTGATTAATCTGCCCAATGGGAGAAAGGCTGAATCTCGTAAATATATTTATAAATAGTTCTATTATTTTTAATTGTCAACACATACATAAGCATCTATTTATAGATCCATAATTTTACACTCTTTAACATCTGAAAACAGACCTTTTGCACGTACAAAATTTTAACTAAATATAACCACTACAATTTACAGTCATGAATAAATATTACAAAAATTAGAATCATGTACCAGAAGTTAAAAAATAGATACTTATAGAAAACACTGTATACTTTAACTAATGGCCATTATAATGCTAGAACTACATATATTGGCCATTACAGTGATTGAAGTATATACAGGATCATGTGGCCTGTAATGTTAGAATTGTATAATGAAACATGTGGCCACTTTAATGTCAGAACTGCAGGAACATGTGGCTACTATAATAAGGCTCTTATTTCACTGAATTTAGCTGAAGAATGAGATAATTTATAGTGTACTTTTTGAACAAAGATAAAAAAAATATTTTCAAAGATTTTTAATAACTATCTTGATGATTTTGCTATAATGTCAATGAAGACTCTGCAGTGTTGGCAAGGTTTGTCCTGCTTCTGGAGGATGGCTAACTCATGAGACAGAAAGGCCAGGGTGGCATCTTGTTTCCTATCATACACAGTTTGGTATTTGGGACTAATGACTGCATCAAAAATCAGGGTTTAATGGAATAGAGATTTTGGTATTTGGGACTAATGACTGCATCAAAATCGGGGTTTAATGGAATAGAGTTTGGTATTTGGGACTAATGACTGCATCAAAATCAGGGTTTAATGGAATAGAGTGTTTGGTAGTATGCTGCAGAGGCAATTTTGTTTTCTTGAGATAAATTGATGATTTATTTGAGATGAAGTGAAGGTTTATTTGAGATTAAGTGATAGTTTGAGATAAAGGGACTGCTTATTGGAGATAAAGCGATGGTTTATTTGAGATAAAGTGATGATTTATTTGCCTGAACATTGAGTTTAATGGATAGATAGTTAGGAAGTATACTGAAGAGCCAATTTCATTTGTTTTGATGACCTTTGCCTGACCACTAAGGCTTCTAAATGTTTAAGTACTTTACTGAGTATCAAATCAAGAATCTGAAGGTGAGATTTGTGAGCTCATCCGTTCGCAACCAAACTAAAGTCTAGGTTCAATCTTACAAAACCCCTATATAACCAATGCAAGATCTTCCAGTTTAAAGTCCTGATAATCTGTTGGCCACAACTCCTATTGAATCCAGGGCCTTGTGACATTGGTCAGTTATTTAATATGTAGGAGGAAAGTGGTTTATGGTTAAAAATATGTCCTAGAAGTTTGTTTTATGCTTAAAAATATGTCCCCAAAATTGGTTTTCCTCCACAACAGAGATTTAAAAAGAAACAAAAACCCATGAAGATTTTATATTGATGGCAAAGGTCCATACAGATAGATAGGGTTTGAATGATAAAATTTGAACGTTTATTTTCTGATCATTTCTGAATTCTATTTCAGAATAGCTTTAGTTGACATTCAATAATATGCAGAATTATTTTACCTACATATGAGCAAAAAATTATCAACAGTATAATGAGCAGTCAGTTCCTGGATTTTAGCATCTGATTATGTTGTTCATTTTGATGCTGGAAAATGTTACCAACATATTGTAAATTGGTATACCCATAGCTAGAATGCTTTCAGAAAGAGTGGTAACTACTTTAACTGTTACATTTCTGTTTTTCACAATAAAACTGGATGTAAAGATAGATAGGTAGCCCTTAGATGTTTGGATTTTTTATGTAACTTTAACAATTTTAGTCATAATGCTACGATGTCTGCAGTGTGGATGCCTATAGTGATGTCTAGCACTGCATATGGCATCTAGCACTGGGGCATCATGCTGAAGACTTATAGCATCATGTCCCACTCTGTCATATTATCCTGACACCAGGCGGACCAATCCTAACACTAACCTCTTAATGCTGAGCATCAAGCGAGGTAGTTGCTAGTACTATTTTTGAAGTCTTTGGTATGACTCGGCCGGGGTTCAAACCTGTGACCTCTTATACCAAAGTGGGCACTCTAACCACTTAGGCCACTGGAGTGGTCTGGTAACACCTTCAGTGTAGGTTGAATACATATTTCATCATGCCATACTTTCAAGTGTTGTAAGCTTTCTCCAAATGAAAGAAAATGGCTACTATAAGTTCTTTCTTAATTAAATATTCTCTTATAATAAATGTTTCAATTCTAAATAGATGTGCCACTGGGCTTTTCTGGCATATGATAGATTTGGTGGAATCAACATTCCAGAGAAGACTCTCATTGATCCTTCATTTGTTGGGCCTGTGAAAAGATGGCTCATTAGTACTAAGGGATGAGTAACTGAAAATATCAGTATCATGCTTCCTAGGTTTGGGTATTGATATTACTGCTTCTATAATTAATTAAGATGTACCAAAACATGAAATAGCAAGCAGTTAGAATTTGTAAGTTTATTTTGTTGCAGAACAAGCAGTATTTATTACAACAGATATGAACATGCAAGATGCAAATGTGACAAATAATACAATATTCTGAAATGGACGGACAGGCAAATAAGTATATTAAACATAAATATGTAGATTAATATAAAAAGTTAAATAAAACTATAGAACTATAGTATTTTAATATCTACCTTGGAACATAAAGTATCATGTTCATATTTACCATGTAAAGTTTATTACAAATATAAAAAATTTCAAGACACCTTATTTTTTCTCTTTATACTTATTAGATATAAAGCACTTCTGAATTTGGCCTGACAACACAGAAATATAACAGATTCAAAATTGTCAGTCTTATCTGTAATGAATTTGGCCTGACAACACAGAAATATAAAAGATTCAAAATTGTCAGTCTTATCTGTAATGAATTTGGCCTGGCAACACAGATATATAAAAGATTCAAAATTGTCAGTCTTATCTGTAATGAATTTGGCCTGACAACACAGAAATATAAAAGATTCAAAATTGTCAGTCTTATCTGTAATGAATTTGACATTGTCATGATAACTCTGACCCCAATTTCCTACAACTTTCACTAGCAGTAAAACAGAGTAAAATCATCTGTCCAAAATTACACATACAGACAGACACTTTTAATCCTATTATAAGCCTATGTTTGACAACTAGCACATCACCATATCTTGGCAAAGTTTCATTAAAGAATGTTTTTTTTCCTGATAATAATCCCACTTCCAATGAATACCAATATTTACAGCAATCTGGGGTTATTGTTTGCAAAAACATATTTTTTGTAATGCATGTTTTGCCCAGTTTTTACAAAACAAGATCCCATGAAACAATTTAATTTTTCTGTCAAATTCAATGTTTAATTCATATATTGGAGAATGTTATCATCATATATTGGAAAATGTTACCATCCAAGCTGATTGACAGCTGTGAACTTTAAAATTAAATGCAAAATCAGAATTATGCATGCTTATCAAGAAATGCTTCCAAATTGTGATGTCTCAAAAGTTTAACATGTTTTCCCAAATGTCATTAAGCTCTAAAATGAATGACTGCATTAAAATATTGTCAGCAGTTTCAAATGAAATAAAATTAAATCTTTCAGTTTTTTGTCCAAAACTTCTGAATTTATAAAAGAGATAGCAAAAGTGAAATGTTTTCATTAATGCATCTGTAATTCAGGTAGAACTTTGAGATGACAAAGTTACATTCATTCATGTGAACCACTTAAAATTTTTAGAGATGAAGTTATCATTTACAAGCTTTTGGCATCTTTCTAGGAGCTTTCATGAGGTGATGACGACTTCCAGGAGGATGTTGAAAATAATTTTGACTGAAAGATACCAATTCTAGCTGATTACCATTATGACAATCCTATAATAAAACACATTCAGTGGCTTTTTATTGTATTAAGTAAATGCTAAATGTATCACAGTTTACTTCAAATTTCTCTGTAGTTCCTTTGTCAAGCTGTTTATCTTTGGGATCACTCTGCTTCTGTTTCCTCAATATGCTGCAAGAAGAAGGGAAATAATCCAAATTATTTTGCTTAAGCAATTAATTTGTACTGGTTGGGTATGTTAGAAACACACACACACAATAGTGGACAGAGTTTGTTTTGGGGTTTTTTCTTGTTGAGTAAAGCACATAGATACATACATATATATTTGGATGCATGTATAATTGTACTCATTTACAAAGTATGCATGTATAATTGTACTCCTTTACAAAGTATGCATGTATAATTGTACTCCTTTACAAAGTATGCATGTATAATTGTAATCCTTTACAAAGTATGCATGTATAATTGTACTCCTTTGGTTTGGTATCTGACAAATACCCCGTCTTTCAATTTGCCACACATTATCACAAGACAAAGGGAGATAATCCAAAATTGATTTTTGAACTGGTCTGTGCTAATAAAGTAATTAAGAAACATCCTGTCAAAGTCTGTTCTAATATTGATCTTATTTCATTCTCTTTCTTCCCATTAATAGCTTTAAAGAATTTACATCAACAGACACATATTAATGGCCATCTGTATGTCTGTCTGTCCATCTGTATGTAAACTGTATATGCATGTGCAAATATAATTTTGTACACAAGCATGAAAATTAAGATTTATGAATAATTCTTGAGCAAGAAGTTTGGTTACATCAGTATTGATTCAGTTAATAATATGATCTTGTCATAATCTGAAAAGAAAACATTGTTTATCTACATGATTTTGCAGCCAACATAACATTTTCAATATTTACTAGTTAACCAGTAATCATGACCACTGAAAGTGCAAAGATAGGAAAATCCCAACTGACAATTGTTTTTAATGTATGGAATTGTGGATAATTGCCAAACTACAATAAAGGTTTTTAATGTATGGAATTGTGGATAATTGTTAAACTACAATAAAGGTTTAATGTATGGAATTGTAGATAATTGCCAAACTACAATAAAGGTTTAATGTATGGAATTGTGGATAATTGCCAAACTACAATAAAGGTTTAATGTATGGAATTGTGGATAATTGCCAAACTACAATAAAGGTTTAATGTATGGAATTGTGGATAATTGCCAAACTACAATTGGTTTAATGTATGGAATTGTGATAATTGCCAAACTACAATAAAGGTTTAATGTATGGAATTGTGGATAACTGTCAAACTACAATAAAGGTTTAATGTATGGAATTGTGGATAATTGCCAAACTACAATAAAGGTTTAATGTATGGAATTGTGGATAATTGCCAAACTACAATAAAGGTTTAATGTATGGAATTGTGGATAATTGCCAAACTACAATAAGGAATAGACATAAAACCTTACTCTCTGTTTTGGCTTCAGATAATTTTTATATCCAACACTTGTGATCATAGTGAATGCTATATTCACAGATAATTTTTATATCCAACACTTGTGATCATAGTGAATGCTATATTCACAGATAATTTTTATATCCAACACTTGTGATCATAGTGAATGCTATATTCACAGATAATTTTTATATCCAACACTTGTGATCATAGTGAATGCTATATATTACAGATAATTTTTATATCCAACACTTGTGATCATAGTGAATGCTATATTCACAGATAAATTTCTTTCCTTATTGTTTATTTTTTTAACTTTTAAGCCCAATAATATTTAATAATGGGAAAGAAAGACTGTTCCAAAATATTCAGATAATATTTTCCAATTGTACAAACCATCATTTACAATTAGAATAAAGTGTTTATGGAAGATGAAAGCTCACTGCATTGCCTCAAAATCAGAGATACATCCAATATTTAATCAGATGGGATGGACACAGAGACGAATGCAATGACAAGAGTAAATTCATGGTGGGAAAAAATATTCAGAGTGAACAAAGTGTGCCAATTACAGCATGGACAAAAGTAAATTCATGGTGGGACATACTATATTAAGAGTGAACAAAGTGTGCCAATTACAGCATAGACAGAGTAAATTCATGGTGGGACATACAGTGAAACCTGTCTTGAGAGACCGCCCCTTCTGCCAACCAAAAGTGGTCTCTCAAGACAGGTGGTCTCTCATAACAGGTGTGTGAGAATGGACTGGTTTCCAGGGTCAGTAGTTAGCACTGAAGAAAAAAATACCCATACTCACTGTACATGTATCATATCCTTTATTCATAAATCTTGTTAAATATTGCATACATTCCTCTCAAAATAACTTTACATAATAAAGATATACAGTGTACATCTATCAAACAATGTGAATCAAATTTATATTTGAACATCGCCTGAATATGTACATGTATTAGCACATGTATATGATGGCTGGTAGTCTTTTTTTCCAGTCATCAACTGTCTGTAAATTCACATCAGCTGATTCTCCACTGAGCACACTTGCTGTGATATTGTATCTATTTTTGAAGCTCTCCAGCCATCCGTTTGATGCAGTAAAGTCATCATAATTCAGTTCTACTGAGACAATAATTGCTTTTTCCTGAATCAGCTTTGCACTTACTGGTATGTTTTTACTCCTTGAAACACAAAACCACTCTCATACTCGCTCGTTTAGATCTCCATACAATGTCCGTCGTGCTGTGGCATATTTCCTCTGTGCTTGTGCACCTTTCTGCCATTCGTTTCTAATGGACTCCTTGTCTTTGATAACATTCTGAATCTGCGTTTTACTGACGTTTAAGCTGGCTGCTATTTGCGAGCTGTCTCCCCTTTTTCACTTCTTTCAATTACATTAAATCTTTCTTCCAGTGTTAGGAGTTTTCTTTTTTACATCAGAGGTTCTGCCATTGTTATTAGTGTTGATGTAATAACGACTAGATTATTTCGATTTTGATCAGGATTTGGGGAAATGTGGAATAAATATATATTATTTACCAATGAATGAAACCCCCCAAAATAATTAACTCATCAAGAAACAATACATTTTTTTGAGACGAAGTTTAAATCACCAGCGTTATAGCTTGATAAACAAAGGTTGCAACCATCTGCACCTGGGTAAACAAATGGTGGCTTGGTGAAACACTGTAAAAAAAAAAAAAAAAATCCGGAAACGATTCTCACTTACTAGTGTTAAAGACAAAGACCTCATTCACCCGCAGGCATTACAGATTAACTGGAAAGACAAATGATGTACTCAACCCTACACTGAAGCCCTTTCAAAAGATTTATCACTGGGACATTAGGACTACCGGCAATGTGTGGGTTTTCACAAAGATAAAGAAAAAATACAAACCTCTAAATTGACCGCGTATGTCCATCATTACTCCCTTTGATAAAAAATGGTTAATCTTACTGGCAATTCACATGACTTCGTCACTACAATGGCGGTTAGTGACATGTACTTTAGTCTGGTTTACTGCAATTTACAAATGACACCATATGCCGGACTTGTAAATTTCACACAACTGGTAGGTAGCCAATTTTTTTTTTTTTTTAAATACTGTATTTGAACAATCTTTACTATTTATGCGGTCGTTGATACAAAGGATTAAATGACGGTTAGTGGTGTTTATCTTGCCTTATGGTTGTTTAGTGTTATTTAATGTGCACTTTGTTTGCATACTACATGCATCCTGAGCTCTCGTGTTTACAAAGGATTAAGTCAAGGTCAATGGTGTTGATCTCTGTTTTTTGCGATGCGGTCATTCATAGCAGTGTTGAAATGCATATTTTGCCAAGAAATCACGGTCGCTGGTCGCGTTCAGCAGGTGGTCGCTCATTACAGAGCGTTTATATAATAAAATCGATCCGTGCATTACGATTGTGGTCGTTCATGACAGGTGGTCGCTCATAGCAGAGGTCGTTCATGACAGGTTCTACTGTACTATATTTAGAGTGAACAAAGTGTGCCAATTACAGCATGGACAAGAGTAAATTCATGGTGGGACATACTATATTTAGAGAGAACAAAGTGTGCCAATTACAGCATAGACAGAGTAAATTCATGGTGGGACATACTATATTTAGAGAGAACAAAGTGTGCCAATTACAGCATGGACAAGAGTAAATTCATGGTGGGACATACAATATTTAGAGTGAACAAAGTGTGCCAATTACAGCATGGACAAGAGTAAATTCATGGTGGGACATACTATATTTAGAGAGAACAAAGTGTGCCAATTACAGCATAGACAGAGTAAATTCATGGTGGGACATACTATATTTAGAGAGAACAAAGTGTGCCAATTACAACATAGACAGAGTAAATTCATGGTGGGACATACTATATTTAGAGAGAACAAAGTGTGCCAATTACAGCATGGACAGGAGTAAATTCATGGTGGGACATACTATATTTAGAGTGAACAAAATGTGCCAATTACAGCATAGACAGAGTAAATTCATGGTGGGACATACTATATTTAGAGTGAACAAAATGTGCCAATTACAGCATAGACAGAGTAAATTCATGGTGGGACATACTATATTTAGAGAGAACAAAATGTGCCAATTACAGCATAGACAGAGTAAATTCATGGTGGGACATACTATATTTAGAGTGAACAAAATGTGCCAATTACAGCATAGACAGAGTAAATTCATGGTGGGACATACTATATTTAGAGTGAACAAAATGTGCCAATTACAGCATAGACAGAGTAAATTCATGGTGGGACATACTATATTTAGAGAGAACAAAGTGTGCCAATTACAGCATGGACAAGAGTAAATTCATGGTGGGACATACTATATTTAGAGTGAACAAAATGTGCCAATTACAGCATAGACAGAGTAAATTCATGGTGGGACATACTATATTTAGAGTGAACAAAATGTGCCAATTACAGCATAGACAGAGTAAATTCATGGTGGACGTACAATATTCAGATTGAACATATAAGCTAATTATACTTATTTTGCTCTTGCTTACACAATATATCTTGAGACAATATTGTGTGTGTAATGACCTTAATTATGGGGAAATTAGAAGTCTTAGAATATAGGAGTGAGGTCAACTTACATTTAAAACATGTTTTTTGTAATATTAAGTGAAAGCAATATTTAGTGTAATTGTTTCTTTTCATTTATTTGTAACTGAATTAAGAAATAAATGATGACAATGAATTCACTTTCTACCATATTAAACAATAAGCAAAAAAATACTTTAACCTTTGACCTCTGCGAACCTTATCTGTTCAATCCCTTTTCAAACTGTAAAATTTATTGGTGACATCTCAATATTAATTATGGCAAGTTTCATGCTCCTGTCTTTCAGTATAACATTGGTTGCTATGTTTACCATATGAAATTTGCATGTTTAAAATAGATCACTTTTCATCATTGGGGAGGGGGAACTGGACTTATGTGGGACTCTTACACTAATACTGTTCTGTTGGGGGAAAAAACACGAGAATTATTCAAAAGGACTGTTTTGATTCTTGTTACTTAAATGTGTCAGCCATACAACCAAAATTAAATCACACAATAATAATACCTATGTGTTCTTTATGGGGGTGCTCAACAGATAAGAACTTCTGAGAGAGTGACATGTGTAAGGTAAAGTTGTTTGCACTGCGACATGCACATTGGAGAGAATGTTGGTACACCTCTATGTTATTTTTATGTATTGTGACTATAATTTCTTTAGATATTGTACTTGTGGAAACTGTACATGATCTAAGAACACTGTTAACTAAAATGACTGCTACCTTGTGCTAAAAAACATCAACCTGAATTTGTCTAAAGTACACTATCTTTAGCAGTTATTAAAATAGGGAAAATGAATTACAAAATATAAAAAATGTTAAAAAAAAGTTATTGAATTTTTCAATGTGCCTCTGAAGGACAGGAAGCATAAACGACCAAGCAGAGCTAGCAGTTTTTTGAAAGGTGCGCTTCTGGAGTAAGGCCAAGCTGTATACTCTATAATCCAATTACACACTTCAATCATACACCAAACTAAAGGGAATTAAAGGTTGTTTGAACAATACCTAAGATAAACAAGTTTTTTTTAAATAGCCAGTTTAACCAGTCAGGAAACCCGGAGAAATTATTTTTCTTTAAAATTTTAACTTTATGCAAAATATTAAAGTGTAGATTACCAACATATACATGGTGAACAAATTGTGCCAATTACAGCATACAGACAATAATTTTCAAAACATCACTCAATCAAAAGATATAAACAGTTTAACTTGTACATCAACCAATCCAGTCTTAATCTGTATAGTATTAATTATTTCTTGGTCTGTCAGCATTCAAGTGAATATAGCTTTGTCTACCTGAGTGTAAACTAATTAACACTGAATCAGATTAAGAAACAAAGGAATGTGTACCTGAAAGTAAACTAATTAACACTGAATCAGATTAAAAAACAAAGGAATGTGTACCTTTCGGGGGTCTTCTCTTTACTTTTGTCTCTCCTGGGAAATGAAATGCAAGAAAACATTAATTTAAAATTCTTGTAGAGTTGTTGAAATTATATGATAAAATAACATAATGTGCTTGATATATGTTGTTGTAGAGTTGTTGAATGAAATTAAATTACATGTTGAGTAACTCAATGTGTTTAAGCGACTTGGATATACAGCATCAGTTCCATTTGCGAGAGCTAGTTAACTTTTAATGAAAATGCACCAAGAAATATAGGAACAGAGATACAATAAAAATGGAGAGAAATTTCCAAACAAAAAACAGTGAGGAACTAAATAAAAAAATGAAATATGTCAAGAAAAATAGTATCAGATTAAAAACATTATACGGATTTTGTTAAGTTATTTGCACACAACAGGTAATAGTAAATTTAAAGAGAATTATTTTTGTACATAAATCATTAACAAGCTATAGCAGCTTCTGTCATATTTTTGAATTGCTTGTCCATTTAGTAGCAGACAAATGGTGTACATATACAAAACTACATGTGCTTTTTTCCACATCAGCAGAAAGTTTGATATAAAAATGGGGCCTGTCAAGGCCATTAGTTCTTTCCTTGGAATAAAACACTAAAGTGTTTTTGTATTTATCATATAACCTCCAGATATTTTTTCACTATGGTGTGAGAATGAAATTCTAAGTAAAATTGGAGTTTACAAAAGTTCAGTTAAGTGTCCATAAGAATAGCAATCGGCAGATATCAGTGAAAACACCTAAACAGGTTCATTCTGGGTGTGTGACTGAAATATATGGATTGAATATCTTAAGCTAGATCAGCTGATGTGCCTGTAAAGACCTGTATTGTGGCAATGTGCCAATAGTCTTTTGTTGGATCACAATAATACAATCCAAAAATATATCCTTATTTGAATTTTACTACAATTCCAAGTCTCAATGTCCAAGAATAATAATTTAGAGCATTTTTTTTTATTTTCAGAGACGAATAATTTGAATTAAATAATTTCACCCAAATCAAAATACTACACACCAATACAACTTGATTCTGCTCAGATGTTATTGCGCAAATGACTAATTTTTCAGTAAACAAGATTTATATAAAAAAAACTAAGACATAAAAAGAAAACCCCAATGAAGGTCAAAAGTTCATTGTTCTAAAACAATTAGAAGACCTGTTAAAATAAAGCATGTGAAAAACAACACATACACAAAATCTATGTAAAGAAATTAAATTGTCCTTGACTCAGCTTAAGATAATATCCTAATAGTTATTCAACATTGTTAATAAGGTTGTCACTAATCTTGGACAAGGTCAGATATATATATATGTATATATATATATATATATATATATATATATATATATATATATACACATAAACTCTGCATGGATGAACCATTAACTTTTGCAATGTAGTCCAAAGTGGTAAAAAACTCTTGTGGAAATGTACAGTTACCTACAAAAATTTGCTTCCAAAACTTAAAGTATGCATAATTTTGAAAAATCTTAAATATGCAAAATCTACCTACATAATCTATCTTAAATATAATTCAACACTGCCAATATATCTAATTTTTCAAACAACAAAATCTACTGACAAAACAATATTATTTGTTTCAGCACTTCTATTGCATCTAAATGATCAGGGTTCCCATGCAGATCTGGAATTCTGGAAAAGGTCTAAAATTTGAAAACTGCTTTTCCAAGGCTTGAAAGAGTCTGGAAAAATAAAAAATAACTAAAAAGTCTTGAAAAAGTCCAAAATTTCCTTTATAATGACCGTCTTAGTAAAAAACTGGTAACATGACTGCTCTTTTGCACTTGGAAGAAGTTTTAGTATACAGACTTGGAGCTCTGAGAGGTCTGGATATTTTTATATTTTGGTTGGAAAAGGTATGAAAAATGTCTAGAATTTGTTTAAAAATATTTGTGGCATGAATCCTGCAAATGAAATTCAGAAGACTGCCAGTATAAACAAACTTTCTGTTCGCTCTGTGGTCATACTAGCATCTGTATCATCTGGAAGCTTCCACCCTCCTTCTTGAGACTTCAGGGACATATCCACTGGGGTCGCTCGATCATCACCAGCCTGGAAGAATCAAGTCAAATTTAGGCCAATCAATGAATAGATAGTGATTAGGACTGGAAATCCACATTAAAGTATCATGTCTTCAATGTTTTATTAAGGTGTGTGTATATGCAATAACCTTCAAACTTTCATACAGGTATGTGTATTTACTACAACCTTCAAAGCTTTCATACAGGTATGTGTATTTACCACAACCTTCAAAGCTTCCATACAGGTATGTGTATTTACCATAACCTTAAAAGCTTCTGTACATTCCTAAGTGCCTCTCCTTAATATAGTAACCTTTATATAACAGGCATGACAATACAGTCAGTAAAGACCCAGATGTTCTGTCACAAATATTATCAGTATATCTGAGTCTACTCTGCTTGAAATCATGAGTAAAACAATCTGTTTATATCCTGATTTGCCAGTACACTACTTGTAAAACAATCTGTGTATATCCTGATTTGCCAGTACACTACTTCAATCTGTGTATATCCCGATTTGCCAGTACACTACTTGTAAGACGAGCTGTGTATATCCCGATTTGCCAGTACACTACTTGCAAGACGAGCTGTGTATATCCCGATTTGCCAGTACACTACTTGCAAGACGAGCTGTGTATATCCCGATTTGCCAGTACACTACTTGCAAGACCAGCTGTGTATATCCCGATTTGCCCGTACACTACTTGCAAGACGAGCTGTGTATATCCCGCTTTGCCAGTACACTACTTGCAAGACGAGCTGTGTATATCCCGCTTTGCCAGTACACTACTTGCAAGACGAGCTGTGTATATCCCGATTTGCCAGTACACTACTTGCAAGACAAGCTGTGTATATCCCGCTTTGCCAGTACACTACTTGCAAGACGAGCTGTGTATATTCCGCTTTGCCAGTACACTACTTGCAAGACGAGCTGTGTATATCCCGCTTTGCCAGTACACTGCTTGTAAGACAAGCTGTGTATTGTAAAACAAGCTGTGTATATCCTGATTTGCCAGTACACTACTTGGCAGCAGGGCTGGGTCAGTACTAATAACATCCAGGTGTGTGCTATAAATGCATACAGAATAAAACAAAATTCTGGAAGAACAGTGTTCATGTAAACATCAATTCTTGTTATACCATAATCCTGGGGTTACTTATGTTGTATACATTTTACACAAATTTTGACATGAATTTCTACTGCCGAATTAAATAGCTGCAAACTTTTCTATTCATTAAAGGGGCCCTGAGTGGCCGAGTGGTCTAAAGCGCTGACCGTCACGGATCACTGCCATCTCACCTCTGTCTGCGTGAGTTCCAGTCCAGGCTCGGCGAACGTAGGTACGTGAGAAAGCCTGCCAGTAGCTTCTCGTGGGTCGGTGGTTCTTCCCGGGATTTTCCAGGGTTCTTCCTCCACCATTAATACTGGCCGCCATGTATAGCCTATCTTGTGCTGAAAAATGGCGTTAAACCCTATAACAACAACAACAACAACTATTCATTAAAAATTTAAAGACAAGAATTCCACTCAGTGCAATGTTTTGCCTTCTGTTCTGGTGCATCATGCAAATTTTCTTTGATTCAATAAAAGTTTTAGTCCTTAGTACATTAAAAGCAAGTCACTGTGACCTTTTTCATTCAGATTTATTACTTCTGAATGTATGTGATGAGAAGATCAGAGAATAGATGGTATAGACAACAAACACTATGGAGACAGAAGTTTCTGAATACATGTAACCAGAATTAGATTTTAGTAGCCATTTTTCATGACTGAATACATGTAACCAGAATTAGATTTTAGTAGCCATATTTCATAACTGTTTTGGTACAATTCTGATATTAAACTAATATTATGGATCAAGTGTTGTTTAAAATCAAATACTACCAACTTAAATTTAAATTTTGATTATCACTGTATTAGGACATCTCCTACTGTCACCTTGATTTCTGTTATTTACACTGTGTTTAATCTTGTATAAGAACACATCCAACTGCCAGCTGTGAGTCCTGTTATACTTGCACAGTGGTCCCATTCTTGAATGCCCCTAGTAGCAGCCACCTGAATTATACAGCCTGAATATCATGGTACAGATGTGTTTGTGTACACCAGTACCCAAATAATAATAATAATAATGAGGACTTTGTACAGCGCCTAATCTTTAGAAGCTCTAAGCGCTTTACAACATTTGACAACACTTAAAAAAAAACCTATATAATGATATGATTACAAAAATAAAAACAAACACCACGAAAGTAGAAACAGAAAATATGCTGTAAATATTTAAGGCAAGGATACATTATTAGGTCTTTAAGTCTGTTTTTGCAGTTGAAATAGGTGAGTTTTAAGAGCTTTCTTGAATGAGATCACTGTGTCTTTGTGTCTAAGTGCAGTGGGCAATTCGTTCCACGTTGCTGGGTCCTGGTATGCAAAAAGAGCATTGTCCATATGATTTCATCTTTTATAGTGGGAATAATGAGAATATGAGTGTCAGAAGAGGAGTGTAAGCATCTTGCAGGTGTGTACACATGGGTGAGGTCAGATAGGTATGTTGGACTGGAGCCTGTCAGTGAAACGTAGCACAGAGAACAAATTTTGTGTTTAATTCTGGATCGTATGGATAGCCAGTGTAGGGTACAGAGCAGGGGAGAGGCGTGCTCTGATCGTGGTACTCTAAGGATGATCCGAGAAGCTGTGTTTTGAACTTTTGAAGTTTCTGGAGTAGATATTGAGACGAACCAGACAGAATTGAGTTACAATAGTCCAGTCTTGAAAGTACTAAGGAACACACAAGTGTTTTAGTGGCATCAACTGAAAGATACTTGCGAATGGAGCTGATGCGTCTCAGCTCAAGATATGCAGCCTTGCATATGTTCATGACATGTTGGTGCAATGAGAGAGTACTGTCAGAGTAACACCTAGGTTTCGTACTGACTGTGTGAATTTAATGTTGGTGTTGCTGATATTTATTGTCTGAGGTAAAGGATGTGAATGAGAAAGTCTTTGTGTTGTAATCAGATGGCTTCAGTTTTATCATCATTCATCTGCAGCTTGTTACATGTCATCCATGATTTCACATCGAAAATGCACCTCTCTACGCCTTGGATGGTAGCTTCAACTTCAGCTGGATGGCTAGATTTGTATATTTGGGTGTCATCAGCATACAATTGGTGAGACACTGGATGATGATCTATGACACTTGAGAGTGGCTGAGTGTATAGAATGAAGAGAACAGGTCCAAGAACAGACCCCTGTGGAACACCACAGCATAGATCAACTGGGCTGGAGTGTTTTCCATTTGCGGACACAATTTGTGTCCTGTTGACCAAGTAGGACTTGAACCATAGTAAGGCCGTATCATGAATGCCAAATACATGCTGGAGACGGTGAAGTAATATATCATGGTCTATTGTGTCAAATGCTGCAGACAAGTCAAGGAGAGTGAGGACTGTAATCTTTCCGCTATCCAAAGCAGAGAGAAGGTCATTGACTACTTTCAGAAGAGTAGTTTCAGTACTGTGGCAAGGGCGATATGCAGACTGTACATTGCTAAAAAGACTGTTTGAGTTCAGATGAGATACAAGTTGGGATAGAACAACTTTTTCTAAGATTTTTGACATGAATGGCAGATTAGAAACTGGGCGGTAGTTCTTTAAATCATTATGGTCGAGTGTTGGTTTCTCCAGCAGAGGCTTTACAATGGTAGTTTTGTAAAATGATGGGAATTCCCCAGATGAGAGAGAGGCATTAATAACATCAGTTAGTGAAGGCAGTATTGGATCCAAGCACTCTAGCAGCAGTGACGTCGGAATCGGATCCAGTTCACATGACTTTGGTGCACTCTTCATCACGATTGTACGCACTAAATCCATAGAGACAGGTTCAAATGCTGCTAACGGTTGCCGCTGAAATTCTGTATCGCAACTGTATGGTGACGACGAGTCAACTGAAATTGTATTGTCAAGTTTATCTCTGATGGTTTGTACTTTGTCACGGAAGAAATTTGCAAACAGGTCCGGAAGGTCGACTAGAGAGAAGGTAGCTGGAAGTGGTGTACATTTGTTCCTTGACATCAGCTTGTTAGTCATCTCGAATAGCTCTTTGCAGCTGGAACTTTCCATGATTTTAGTACTGTAGTGGGCTGATTTAGCTGCATGGACTATGTCTGTGACATTCTTCTTAGCGGCATCATAGATCTGCTTATGAATAGTGAGTCTGGTGGAAAGCCAAAGCCTCTCAGCTTTACGGCGGTCTCTTTTAGCAGTGCGAAGCTGGCCCCTAACACTGCTATACCACTGCACTTGGTTGCTGGGGCATGTTTGTCGAGCAATGAACGCAGGCAGTTATCAAGTTGTTCAGCTGTAGTGGGTAAGCTAGTTGTTAGGTTTGCTTGGATGTCATGCATTAGTTTGGTTCTGTTTATCATACGGAGGTTTCTCTTAGTAGCGAATAAAGGTGGAGGGTTAGGGACTGATACGTCAAGATGGCATATAATGCAGAGGTGATCTGATGCAAGTTCGTGGGACACCAGGGAGGACTGAAGAATATTATCATCAGGTCTGTAAAGAATCCAGTCTAATATGTGACCATGTTTATGGGTGGGTTGGCTAACTGACTGTTTGAGGTTGAAAACGTGAATGGAATCTAGGAGTTTTGATGTGCATGGGTTTCCAGGACAGTCAAAGTGAAAGTTGAAATCTCCAAGAATAATCAGGTTGCCACCTATCGAATTTCCATACTCCAGGAGATTCGGAAACTGCTCCAAAAAGAGATTCTGTCAGCTTGTTTTTTCTACTAGGAGGAGGGCGGTAGAGGCAGAAAAAATGGACTGACCTTTGTTCCAGTGTGAGTGTAGTTTGGACTAGTTCAAACGATGTGTGGTCGAAATTGAAAGTTGTTGTGTAGTTAAGACGGTTGATCATGGAGGTCTTTGCGATGACAACAATTCCACCTCCGCGAGAGTGGCGGGGGAACGACTTGATGGAGTAACCGGTGGGTGTTAGATCCACGCACTTGGGTTCATCGCCTGATGTTTTTAGCCATGTTTCTGTCAGCAAAAAGACGTCGATATTCTGGTCGTTGATAAAATTAACTATTTCTGTGCGCTTTTCCGATGGTCCTACTGATTGGGCATTGAATAATGCGATGCGCAGTGGTATCTCTTCGATAGCTGACACAAAGGTTGACGATTTAATTGGAATTTGGATTAGATTGTCTAAATTAACGGCCGAATTTTTAAATTTCTGCGCCGAAAAGGGCGAAAGGGAGATAACTGGAATTCTTCTTCCTGTTCTACGCCGGCCAGCTTTGAAACAACGCTTCTTTTTTCGCTTCCGTTTACAGTTATGGAATGATGAATGTAGTCCCAGATCGTTTAGTCTAGTGCACAATGTAGTGTGGAGAGCCAAGGAGTGGCCATTTAACGCAATTAATGAGGGTCCATCATAGCATAAACGGGTGGACTGGCGAGTATCACGTAATGGCGGCTGTTCTATCATATGTTTTATCTCATTTGGTCATGTTTAATACACGGTTTGAGATTAGAATCTATATTTGCATAGTCTTGAATCAATTCATTTCTCCTTACACGTACGCGATATAAATTGCGAATTCTTTTATTAATCGTTAAATAATATGCTTTGGGAAATCAAAAGAACAAATTATGTGATTAACAATACATGGTCCACATCCCAGGTTCCAATTATAGATACAGACAAATGTGTAGCAATTGCTTAATTAACAATACTAAAAAGATACAACACTTCAATCACGGATTCTGCGAAATGATGTTTCCGGTCTCTTTTAGGGACAAGTAGGTCATCCATGAAAAAATTAAAATTAGTACTGGATCTGTGGTTTTCTAAATCTGAATCAGCTATTGAAGGAGATCTATTCTTTTTTCCTCCGTAGTTTTCAACATGTTGTATTCACAAAGCTCTGATTTGCGTCAGTACCAAAGTCAAACAAGCTGATCATTCTTGGTGAAGGGAGTTATTGGTAGATATGGCATTGGGAACTGCAACAGCAATGGACATCTGCTCTTGAGGATGTGCGCAACATATGATCTCCTGATCACAAACACCGTCTTCCGTCTGCCCAACCGTAACAAAACAACTTGGATGCACCCATGGTCTAAGCATTGGCATCTGATCGACTACATCTTAGTCAGTAGGAGTGACAGGCAGGATGTCCGTGTGACCAAGGCCATGTGTGGTGCTGACTGCTGGACGGACCACAGGCTGCTGATATCCACGATGAATCTTAGAATCAACCTCCCAGACGTCCACAGGGAATTAAAGTCCCAAAGCGTCTCAACATCTCCAGGCTGAAAGTTTGCAACACTGAGCAAGCTCTGTCTGAAGCTCTGATAAGCCAGCTGGAAACCACAGACTTTGATACCAACGACGTAGAGCGATGCTGGGAGGCCTCCAAACAGCTGGTGTACTCTACCGCATCTGAAACCCTTGGCGTCACTGCGCGAAATTACCAAGACTGGTTTGACGAGAACTGTGAAGAAATCAGTCCCTGCTAGAGGAGAAGCATCGTCTCCATCATGCGTACAGCATCGACCCCAATTCCGCTGCAAAGAAAGATGCCTTCAGCAGAGTCCGTCAAGCTGTGCAGAAGAAACTGCGTGAGATGCAGGACACAAGGCTGAACACGAAAGGCTGATGATATTCAGGCCTTAGCCGATATAGACGACATGAAGAATTTCTATAGTGCTCTTCGTGATGTTTATGGCCCAGTAGCATCAGGCACAGCTTCACTCTTGAGCTCTGATGACAGCACTTTCACAACCGAGAGTGAGAAGATACTGGATCGCTGGGTGGAACACTATGATGGTGTCCTCAATAGACCTGCTTCCATCAACGATGAAGCTATCAAAAGTCTACCCCAGGTGGAGATCAACGAGAGATTGGCTGACCCTCCAACAGTGCTGGAAACTCATAAGGCCATTGAGCTCCTGTCTAGTGGGAAAGCTCCAGGAGCAGACTCCATCCCGCCGAGATCTACAAGTCTGGTGGGCCTAAGCTAGTGGAAAGTCTAACAGAGATGTTTTGTGGGACGTGGAAGCAGAAACGCACACCCCAGGAACTCAAAGATGCATCCATCATCACATTTACAAACGCAAAGGAAATCGCCAATCCTGCGACAACCATAGAGGAATCTCTCTACTCTGCATCTCAGGCAAGGTCATCGCCAGGCTACTGCTGAACAGACTCACAAAGCACCTTGATCATAACCTACTGTCAGAAAGTCAGTGTGGCTTCAGAAAGGAGAGAGGCACCATCGACATGATCTTTGCTGCCAGGCAGATGCAAGAAAAGTGTCAGGAACAAAATGTCCAGCTATACACCGCCTTCATGGACCTGACTAAGGCATTCGACACTGAGCCGGGAAGGCCTTTGGAAGATCATGGCCAAATTTGGATGTCCAGAAGTCTTCATTGAAATGGTGAAGCAATTTCATGATGGCATGCTTGCCAGAGTCCAGGACCAGGGTAACTATTCCGAACCCTTTGCTGTTACGAATGGTGTGATCAAAGATGCGTCTTAGCTCCCACTCTCTTCAGCCTCATGTTCTCCGCCATGCTGATGGATGCTTTCAGGAACAGCGATGTGGGAGTCGGTCTCCGATACCGTCAGGATGGGAAGTTGTTCAACCTGAGGAGGCTTCAAGCCAAAACCAAGGTTCAAGTTGAGAACATTCGCGATTTTCTCTTTGCAGATGACTATGCCCTCAACGCCAGCACGGAGGCAGGCGTGCAACAGAGCATGGACCTCTTTTCCACAGCGTGCACCAACTTCGAACTCACCATCTCCACCAGCAACACCGAGGTTCTGCATCAGCCAGCTCCTGAAATAGATTACCTGGAACCATCCATCACTGTCAATTGCCAAAAGATCAAAAATGTGGACAGGTTCATATACTTCGGCAGTACCTTCTCACAAGAAGTCCACATAGACGATGAGGTCAACACCAGGATTGCCAAAGCCAGCGTAGCATTTGGCAGACTCCGCTCAAATGTCTGGGATAGGAGAGGTATCAAGCTTGCCACCAAACTCAAAGTCTACGCAGCGGTTGTTCTCTCTACCCTCCTCTATGATTGCGAGACGTGGCCTGTGTATAGCCGCTACAAAACTGAACCACTTCCACCTAAGCTGCCTGAGAAAACTGCTTAAGATCAGATGGCAGAACAAGGTACCATACACAGAGGTACTCTCTCAGGCCGGCATGACAGGCATCCACACCATGATGTGCAAGGCACAACTCTGATGGGCTGGCCATGTTGTCCGCATGCCGCAAGAACGCCTACCAAGAAGGTGTTCTATGGAGAGCTACAGCAAGGCAAGAGATCTCACGGTGGTCAAAAGAAGATGTACAAGGACACCCTCAAGGCCTCGCTGAAGAACTTAGGCATTGACCCTGAGAGCTGGGAGATTGTCGCTGCTGATCGACCTGCTTGGCGCAGTCAAGTCAATGCCGGTGCGGCAGCCTTTGAACAGAACAGACTGGTGGGCGTATCTGAAAAACGTGCTCTGCGCAAATCCAGGAACTCCAGTTCTGCAACTCTCAGTCAGCAACCTGTACATCCATGTCCCCACTGAAACAGACTCTTCCGGGCCCGGATTGGACTGATCAGCCATCTCCAGATCCACCCCTAGTGAATTCGATGACATGAAATGGTTCTCATCGACACCGATAGACGAACATCATTCACAAAAGTAATGTAACCAACGCAAAGTTTTGGTTGAAAATTTAATATGCATGCAATGTTATTTACTGTGACAAATTATATCAACCCAATCCTACCGCTTTCTTAAGTCATGTATATTTGTATTATCAGGCTATGAAAGGGTATTATCAGGCTATGAAAGGGAGGTGAATTTACGAAAAGGGGTGGGGTTGCTTGTTGTGCCGAAGAGTGAGTTTAATCTTAGTTTGGTATCAAATAGAATGAAAATTTTCTTTTCCTACGATAAAACCGGATATATTTTATTATGAAGAATAAAAAATTATATATTTAACTCGTGGATTATCCACTTGTTAAAATATCATGTGTTTGGTACAACATGATGAAATATGAAATATATCCGGTATTAACGTAGGTTATAATAATAATCTCTCTCTCTCTCTCTCTCTCTCTCTCTCTCTCTCTCTCTCTCTCTCAGGTTAAACGTTTGTATAATATGGTAGATATTTATGGGAGATCATCTTCTAGCGATAGAATAAAGGTTAAAAATCTTAGTCTCGGCGACGCTGATTTGTCCAACTATGCCACTAAAGATGAGCTTTCTGATCTGACGAGTCTTGCTGGGGTTGATCGAGATGAAGTGGTTATTTTTCAGGACCAGCATCTCAGGCTAATGATATCCAATGTGAAACTCGCTGATATTATCCGACGACTTCTCGGGCCACAGCTGATAATATTCCCGTATTTACTGATGATTAAAAAATTCGAGACTCTAGTGTATCAATCCCAGCTATCAGAAATGAAATTACGAAAAATGTTGCTAAGTGTGTACAATCGACTGGTGAAACGATACCCGGCTAACTCGACATGAATAAAAATAAAATTGTTAATGTGAGAGAACCAAACTCTGGCGACGACGCTGCAACAACATTATATGTCAACAACAGCGACAATGCGATAAGAACTACGTTGATGGTACTTAATGAAGGTTTAGCTGATTGCAGATCAGATTATACTGGCCATACGACCGCATTCACAAGTTTTCGTTGAAACATAAATAGAGCAGTAGTGGAGGTCTTTTTTTTAGGAATCTAGTATTGGCCAAGATTAAACTTGTAACAATCGAAGAAAAAATAAAGGCGATTAGTGTTCCGCATACGACCCCGCCCACCAACATTACATACACAGTAGCATCAGGAATTGCCACATGGTCACAGGATAATAACTCCCTCAAACATATGGCTGCGGTCTCTGGTGTGTACAGGCTGTCCGTGTTTAGTGCTGCAAAATTTAGGATATTTACCACAAATCTATGGCGCCATTCAACCGATGAATTTTATTAAATCAAAATACTGAACAAATGTTTATACATCACCCCGAGGATAAAACATTACGCGCAATCACTTACTGGTGGTGTCTGGAATTTGTAGCATCAGTGCCTCCATTGGTCACTTCAAGTTTTAATTACTTACAGTATTAATTACATAGAGTGCTGGCACTCCATATAATGCCCACTCCCTATTCAATGAATTACGATTCCACTTACAGATTCAATCAAACCCGTGATTGGCAGAGATCGCTGAGCGATATGATAGACACGCATACTGCAAAACAAAAAAAAAAAAAAAAAGGCTACGCATTGTGGTTATTGACGTTGCTGTCTTCGCGGCATCAGCCGTAGTTGCCGGAACAATGACGTTGATCGGCACATTATCAGCTACCTACGTGATAGCCCCAGTGGTGGGAATCGGTATGGCGGTTACAACAGGGGTTGCTGGTATCGCTAATATCATAGCCAAGAAATTGTCGACATGCGCGATTGATATATTATATGAGTATACAGTGTTGCTATCCACGGTAACACATGCCTACACCCGATTATCATGGCTGATATCTTCGGCGTTGAATGACGGTATGATCACTGACTGAGAATTTGACACGATGAATAACATTTACTATGAGGCAACGACCACAGTGCCTCCACCACTACTACCCGGGGAGAAGTCACCGATTCGAGCACCGAAAGGTAGGTCTCTTGAAATAGCACTGGCCCAATTGCGAGTGTATGATAGTTGGCCTAATATTAGATCAAAATCGTTTGGTCGATTACCAGCCAATAATTCACTAGTATTTGCGTATGAAAATAAATCGGATGGAACCCTTGACTGGCATGTAGTTGGCATTCCAACAGGCAGTTATCGAATCGAACAAATCAATGATGAATTTCAACGTCGAATTAAATCCATCACAGGACCAGAATCTAAAATTGACATAACGGTACACGAGCCAACATTAGGTGCTGTTTTAGAAATATCCACACCTGATTATACCCTGGATATCCATCAGTCTTCGATATGTAAAGTAATTGGATGGCCAGAAGTAGCCCTACCAGCACCACCACCATTACCAAAACCTCAACGCGCTATCAGACAAATGAGAGGGTAGTTTTAAAAGACCCCGATTATCTAAAACATATCCCGTGGTCGTACATAGATCAACCAGAATTGAAAAATCGGTCTAGTGACGTCACTGGTACTGCACTTCTTCCGCGTATTACCAACTTGGTTGATCCTGTATGAGAAAAAGAAAGGCATTACTCTGACATGAATTTTAGACCAGTTCTTGACAGGAGTGTGCGTGAGTACAATCAGAGAACCGATAGGCTGCGATAATTCTTTTCCAATTACGTAAATGAAGATCCCAACAACCATTTGAAGCAACAAATCGTTGCGTGGATACCGCATCTAAATATGGTACTACACGATTTTGAGCATGTGCTCAGAATCCTCATACACCAAACTACGATTGACATTGAACGCAATTGTTCCGTCAGTGTTCGCTCATTTTGCTAAGAAGAAAAATTCATGGAGATCAAAGTCGAAAGAATTTATGTAGGATATTCAACGATCGTGTGTCGAGTATGGGCACGGAGTTCTGTGGAGTACTTTAAGATCACAGATGCAGCGTTGCCGACTTTCAGAATACCAGGATTTGACATCGAGGAGCGGAAGAAAACCCTCTGCGATATCCTTGATGAATATTTCCCTAAAATCATTGAATCATGGAGAAAAATGTCGGACACAGCAACGATACTCTAACATAATAACGACCCAAACGGGGGTGGACGACATTTTTCCCCTGGGGTTGTCATGATCACTTCCACAATTTCGTTCAATTTATTTGCGGATGTGGTTGAAGGGAGTTATCAGGCAGACCTTAAAAACTCCAAACAAGCATCCCAAGGATACATTTTATATTCTTTCACACCCGAGGCCCCATTTGGCCATCTGATTAATTTAGTTTCAGTCAGTCCAGTGTATTTGCGAAAGCATGACCCCTCGTTGTCTAGTATACACTTTAGCCTCACAGATCAAAATAATTATCTTTTGGACACACGAAATGAAATACTTTCAATCAGTCTTTATGTGCGAGATAGGGTCGTGTAATAAAGAAACTTGTCGCACCCTTGTCCTTGGACAAGGAACAAAACAAATGGGGGGAGGGGAAGGCAAAACAAATAATTATTATTTGTTGTTACTACTATACCCCCCCCTCCAAGTCAGCCAGCCAGTGTTGACAACTACGACTTACGACAGTGCCGCTCATGCAGTAGGTTACGCAATATTCCAGTGGCTTGGCAGTCAGCCAATGAATGAAAATCGGAACCACGACACGCAACATTCCAATCTCAGGTATACTATGTCACAACATTCCCCATGCACACTTGCGATTATCAACAGCTCCCACCCCACCCCCACCTCCCCACCCCCCAATGTGCAGTGTGAATCGGCTTTGCTTTCAAGCATAAATTTCTTTAACTTTCTTAATTTAAAATTAATGTGTTTTTTTTTTTTAACTTCTAACTCAGCCGATAGCGCCGACCGGATTTTCTCGATTGAGGATGCAAGTGAGGCGAATAAATAAATTTGTAAATCCTCTTCACGTGCAAGAGATAACCTCATCGCGTGCTGAATTAATTTTAATCAGACGATTTTCCCCCGGGAGTGTATACTTTCTCTCGGATTTTCGTTCTTGGATTGTTTCAAATTCATCCATGATATTCTGGGGGTCAAGTTGTTCATTCAGGTGTATACTATCCCCCTCGCCGCTTTCACTATCAGACGACGGATTATTATTTAATCGCTCAATCTCAAAAATAATTGTATTCATATTTTCGTAATTCATTATACTAATAAATATTTGTTTAAATTACATTGTAAAACAAAATTAGAGACATAATTATTTAAAAAGCAAAAAATAGACAGTACGAGCTGAATTGTTTGTCTGTGCCAGTTTAGTTTCACATTGCCAATTGTATTGCCAGTTCATATACCAATTCATGTGGTGTTGGGGGCCATTGTCAATGCATATTTGTTTGTGCCAATTCATAGAGCCCCCCTCATTTGCTCTGCATCCGTATTGTTATCGCTTGAATATACAACAAGGGGAGCTTTAAGATTTTTATTCCAATTGTAATTCTGTCTGGCCACATCATATATAATAATTTTGGGGTACTGTCTATTCTTTACCATAAATGGAGAGGAGAAGAGGTGCTTTCCATTTATGGTCCTATGGACAACTCTCCTCAAGGAGCTAGCTCCTCAGGATTTCCTAGAGATGAAACGAAATGTTAGAAATTCAGAAGGTTGTTCATAAATGTTTCTCGCGCAGGAGTATTGGGTTCTACGGTCAACAGGGCACGCACTTGATTTCTGACAATATTTTGCAAACCTACCTCCAGGCAAACTCCTGAGGTGGTGCAAAAATGGCATCCACCATCAGTTTCGACTGATGGTAGGTGTGCGTGTGAGCTATTAATTTACGTTCTCCGGTTGACTTTCAAACGCTTCGCCTGCGGCCCCCACTTTTGTAAATAACTTCAGTTTAAAACGCGCCAGCAATATGCAGCGTCCGGGGGTCGAACCGACGATAGTATAGTGGTAAACAGCATGGGATTTCTCCCAGCAGCATTTACCTCTCAATTATCGGCGCTTCGAAGGAAACCTGATGAATTTTATAATAAATACATGCCGCCGATAAACGTTTTAGCTGCTGACGAATAGGGATAGATAAGTATCACTGCTGTGTGTGAAATTTTGTTTTAGTTGAGAAAAGAATATATTAAAGGTGTACAAACAAATAAAATTAAATAAAAGTTTGTATCTCGTATTACACTGTAAGAGTTAGCCAGGGCGCTGGTGCCCCAGTTACTTCCCCTTCACAAAGTTCGTACTGTGTGGATTATTGTTGTCGTTGTTGTTGTGCACAATGAAATGTTGAAATATTCGCCGATTATATTTCTTGGATAATGTTGAATTTATTATCATCTCTGCCACAAGTCGTACTGAAGCTGGGTCAATACCAAAATATTTAGCAGCGGTATATATCGATATAAATATTATTTGTTCGCTTGTCCGTGAATTTACAGACACTACACGCCGTGGATACCTCACCCCACCCACGTAACCTCGCTTACAGTTCTCGCGCTGTATAAGAACTTCAAGGTTCTGCAGACAATTATTAAGCTTATTAGAAATAATATGATTGACAACAAGAAACCTCTCGATCAATCCATTATAACATTCATAAATAAACCTGTGACAGAGATAAGTTTTTCTTCCCCAAACACTGACCATGAGATAGCCAGTATTATTAACAACAGCGACTGGCTTTTTGGTTCGACAATTTCGAATCACACACTCGCGCGATGCTTCATAATTGCTAATTACAGAATGTGCTTGAAACGCTTGCGTTTCAAATGCTCGCATTTCCAGCAGTTGTGATCCAACTTTATCCATTTGTATAGTAAATATTACTTGTCTAAATTATGATCGATCGTAGAGAAAAGCAAACAAACCAATATTGTGGCACATTGATTTTACTCAGGGTTCGAAATGTTGGCATCATCAATGCCAACATCGTTGATACTAGTATCCTTGATGCTAGCATCAACAATTGGAGTATTAATACTCGCAGTGTTGTTTTTGTTGTTTTCATTTTTCTTCTCATAATACCGTTTTAGCGCTCTGTATTTTCTACCTCCACACGCCACACAGAACGTCGTCGCTCCCCCGACCCCCTTATTACATTCAAACACGGTTTGGGTCCTTGGCTCACCCTTCACACACTTTGCATGTGATACACACAATAGATGTTGTAACACGCCTTCCAACAAACGGTGGTGGATCCAATAGGTAACCACTTACAATTATTCTTTTCTCGAGCCATTTGAATAAATTGAAGTTTACTTTAAAGATATATTTTCCTTAAGTATATAATGGAGGAATTTACACGATTATCTGTGATAGGGCCCGGTTGGCGGAGCGGGCGATTCGATCTTGACAGTTTGACCACGACACACTCCCCTCAACAGCGGGTCCAGAAACTGGGGGTCATTTAAAATTACTTGATCGTATCCGCAGGGCCAAGAGCGAGTTTAGACGTGATGTGGCAATTCATGCGTGGTAAACATTGAGAGTCAGACCCTTGTCGTTGGACAAGGACGCCACTCCGAGTGTTAACACTCCTCGTGCTAGTCACCAGGTTGATGCTACCATGAATGACTAATGAGCAGTAAAAATCGTGGATTATTTACAGCGCGGACAAAAATATATTTTTCAGAATAAAAATTGTTACCTTGGTCGACGAGGACACCTTGTACTCGGACAAGGGTGATGTAACTTGGATTATCCATGATAAACGTGACCCTGTACGTGAATCCCGAAACCGCGGGGGTGCGAACACCACGGGGGTGGCTGTGTTAGATAGAAATTCTAGACCAGGAATGTTAACTGGGAGGTTGACAAACCCTATTATGAGAAAGCCTATCCGATGACTGCAGTGGTTTATGCTATTTATCAGTTAAATGAGCCTGATGTGAACTCGCTTGCACACATGCGAGGGTCGCTAGTGGCCGGAATGAGTGGGGTGGGGGCATTTTAAATTGTGTCGCCCAGAGAATCACAGAACACTTTCAAAACGCGTTACAATGAAAGGGTCTGACAGCATTATTACGTGATAAAATAAATCAATGGGAGGCTAGAGTGCGATCCAGGGTGGCCACCATTAGTGATATTGCTGAGTTAGAGAAGACCCTAAGATTTTCCATAACGGTTCAAACAATAACCGGTGAGGTTTCGTACAGTGCTGAGTCCTTGAAAAACGGAGGTCCGATTACACTAATTCACCATAAAACTTACGCTTGGACGTCAAGTATAACAATATTCCCATGAGATAAACGAGTTAGATTTGTCCCCCTTGTCTCTGACAAGGCTTACAGCACTGGGGGGTGAGGGTGAGTATTTGAGTATATTCTTGAGATCAATAAAACCGATTCAGTGTCTGTGTGGTTGTTTCAGAGTGATGATGAGAAACAATGATTTGATCAGTTTTTGCGACCGTGCGGGGATCTTTATCGTGCGGAATCATTTCGTACAACGATTACTGAAGTCGCACGAAAATATACCGACGATAACGAAGAGATAGAACAAGTGCTGAGTAATTGTTTTACTGTTCCGTCTGTGGTCACTCATTTTGCACAGAAGAAAAATTCATGGAGACCAAAGTCGAAAGAATTTCTGGAGGATATTCAACGATCGTGTATCGAGTATGGGCATGGAGGGCTGTGAAATACCAAATATGATTTCAACGAGATTATTTCCGTGGATATGGTTGGATGTTACCCTGGAAGTTTTCTTGGGATGGTGAGTGTGCCCCGTATTTTAAGCGATTTGGGCATCCTACCCATGTGATGACTAGGGTATCGATAAATGGACCCCTACCCCAACTTCGACTTAACAGGATTTACATTCGTGGAGTCCTTTGAAATTACTAAGAAGATTCATCCTGTTATTGCGGTTTGGTTTGGGCGATTTTAATAAACCTAATCAAGCGATAAATCCCAACGATGACTGTGCGAAACATGAACGTGGCTGGGTTCCAATAGCATTATTACGGTACATGCTTGATGCGGAGATATTGTTATCGCTGACAGTGAGGGATGCAATCATTTTGTATCGACCACAAAAACAAGTTTGGATGCCAGAACCCGGCGACATCTGCGAGAAGTCACTTGCAAAGGATTTGGGCAGAAAAATCATTGGTAAATTTAAAAAAGAAGACTCATCATATCATCGTCGAAGTTGTACCCTATTAATTACCGACAAGGGTGAACTTATAATCAAAGAAGCAACGAGCAAAGGCAAGCTTGCGTACACAGAGTGTGTATTCTTGAGCTATGGAACTAATTTGGGCACTATTGTGTGTTATTATGATGGGAATTCGCCGCAGTATACTCATTTATGGTCTTCGATGTTAGCGTATGTGAATATAAATCTGATATCAATGATAAACAGATTTCCGGTTACAGCCGTCAGAGTCGCCACAGATTCACTTTATATCGATAAAACAAATATTAGGTTGTTAGATGAATATGATATTAGGCAGGTGATGCTCCATGGGGTAGCTGGCGAGTCAAGAGTGAGATGATACTTGATTATTATGATTCTGCAGATTATAAACCGCTACTTGAATATTACAGGAACACACAGTTGTCACAACCGTCCTCAACGCCACCTGTATACGACCCTGTTATTAGGCATAAAAAATGTTTACCTTAATGGCTGGGCGGATCCGGGAAGGCAACACGTGCAATAAACGTATTTCTGACCAATGATATGGTGGTGCTGACTCCCACTCACAGGCTCGCCAGAGAGACGAAACGAGGGGTTAAGTCAAATACCTATCACAGTTTCTTTCGTTGGAAGGGAGACGCCTGTATTCCAGAAGGGATGGGCAAGAAATATATCCCTAAGATTATTATCTGGGATGAGATATGCACTGTATTGGTAGACGTGTTAAAAATGTTTCTTCCATGTCTGTTGACGAAAAATACAGCTGTGATTATGTGCGGCGATCACGGCCAACCTCCACCCTTTGTCGGCTAATCCCCACACTGCAGGTTAAAAAAATCTGTCGATTATTATGAGGAAATGCTAGAGGATCACAGGGCAATTGATGAGTCTTTAAAATAATTTAAAACATTAATACGACTACAGCCGGATAGCGTCCAGTGCTCGATAATGCATAAAGTAATTCCAGAAAAAACAAACGAAGATTTTTGGAAGTTATGGCATCCTAGTGACCTGATAGTTGCATCACGGAAATGTGTTCGTGATTCGCCTCAGCAGCAATTATTTCTGTTTCAACAAGAGAAATACCAGGTCTACGTGTCACATTGTGTTATCGCGCAGCAGATACACGTAAACAAAATATTGATGTATCGATTCCTGGAACAAATGAGAAACAAAACTTTGTACTGAATGATAGTTGTTGTTGTCGAGGTGGATGCAGTTGAGAAAGCATTCGCAGCTGCAGCATCGTGCTGGACCCTAGGATATGCTATAACTATTCCTTCGTCCCAGGGGTTAACTGTTTCGGATACTACGATTTGGATTATCGATGACCGTATCGAATGGTCAAATTTAGTTTATTTAGCAGTACCAAAAGTGACGAAAACATCTCATCTACGGAGGGTTATCTCTGAATTTATTCAGGATAAATCCAACGAAGATCAAATTAGGGGCAATGGTCATGATATAAGGACAAAATTAGCTGGGTATCAGTGGAGTGACAAAAAAATAAAAATAAACGCGAGTATGATCATGATGTGTCTACGATTATGACGTTACAACAACAAAAAAATAATCATTGTGCGACCTGTAACGAAGTAATGTTATGGCAGCAGTATTCGAATTATAATCCAGCACAATTTATCTTGGATAGAATTAACAGTAGTCGTGACCATACACGTGAAAATGTGATGCTGACCTGTCTGGGGTGTAATCGACGTCGAGGCGCTAGTTTCTTGGTGGTGGTGGTGGTGGGGGGGCAGTAAACCTTCACTTTTGGGAGGGCGGTGATAATTGAGTATCTTCAGGAATTACTTGTAATTGTTCATGGACAAATCCACGTTGAGGAGCAGTTGAATCTAATCTGTAGATTGCAGGTCTACCCGTGGATCGTACCACACTGGAAATTTTATGGACGGTTACACTCCAGACTGGATCAGTCGCTCTTTCTTTTACCCTCTCCTTCAAGCTCCCCAGGCTCGTATAAATACCTGACAGTCACAATATTGCCTAGTACTGGAGGTTGTTTTGAGAAAGAGTCATATCGTTGTACTGGAGTGCGTTTTTTTTTGTGATTGCATTGATGGGTTTCATAGAAATTCCACATGAAATTTCATTATTTAATGCGGCTATCACATTTGGTAGTCTTGTAACCCATTCACGAGATCTTTTGTGTGTGGAAATTTCTTGAGCGTATTGATACCCAAACAATCGCTTAGCAAGTTTTCGATTAAATCGTTCAAAGATTGCATGATCACGATGTAACGCAGTGTGCCCTTGTCTGATTTTGACATTATGTTTTTTCATCCTCGACGTTACTGCACCCAGAAATTCTTTGCCAGGATCAGCCTGTAGTAACCGTGGCCATTGCAAGGGCCCTCGTCGATAAATTAGTTCAAACGCAGAGGCAACTTCGGTCGCTCTCTTAGTTGATAACAGTTCTGCTTCTTTGTATCTGCTTGCAACGTCAACAACAGTTAATGCATATTTGTATCTGTGCGCACGACGCCGACGTGTTTTAATAGTATCATGGGGTAAAAACAAAATATCGGTCTAATGAACTTCATTGGGGGTACTGACATCAAAATGCCCATATTGAATTTGTTGGGGGCGGGGGTAGATAAATTTGCCATATTGCCTGTTGTCCTAACCAACTTGCAGCTGTAGCAAGTGTAACCCTGGCAGCGTCAGCAAGTTTACTAATAGCAGCTCTACCCTTCCAGTATTCCTTTGGGCTATAATAAATGGACTCCATTATCATAATAATTATCGGCCGATTAACTACCCAGCCCCTAACACTAATTTACCTTTCATCGCAGATCTTACCAGCCAATTAGCTAGTGATTCTCGCAGAATTTTAGGACCACAATAATTATATCCAGGATACTTAACCCATGGTGTCCATGGTAATTTTCCAACTGAAGCAGCGATATAACCACCCGACTTCTCACGAGACGAAATAAACTTGTATTTTTTTTGTGTTACATTTCACACTCTTGCCTGTATGTGCACGCCTTCTATTTCTCGTCGTTATTGTTGATAATTCACTAGTACCAGTAAATTCCTTGCACCGAACACAATACAAATTCATAGTATTCGTTATATTTGTTATTAATATGGATGTCATTGACTTCTCAGCGACACGAGAAATAGAACCCGTCAAGCACAATCCAGCATTGCCAAACTCTATTCGATCAATTATTATAGGGCCATGTGGCCTGGGAAGACTATTGCAACTTAACATGATAATGAGATGGTTTAAGTGGGATACGTTATATTTAGTGGCGCCATCTTCAGATGATCAGCGATGCTATGATGTTCCTAAGGATTTTAATGAGAATACAAAGGAGATTGCAGATGTAATCGGACGATGTTATTGATTTTATTACTGATATCGATGAATCCCCGTCGGTTGATGATCTTAATGTGGATATCGCCAATCTCGTAGTATACTATGATGTGATGTTAGTCAAACAAACAAATCCAGCTCGAATATTTTCTCGAGGCAGACATAAAAACGCCGATAATATATATGTTACTCAGCGATATATTCAAATACCTAAAGTCATGAGAGATAACTGCAACCTTTTGGTGGTCTTCAATGGGGTTGATACACACATGCTGCAAAATATTCATCGGACTTTGTGTTCAGGTGACATGGATATAAACAAATTTAAAAACTTTTTCTCAAACGCTCAGGCGACCCCACATGGATTTGTCACGATAAATTTACATGACCCCAGATCGAGGTATCGCATTGGTCTCGATAAAAGTTTGGCTGAGACACCATACTCTCTGTCACCTTTTCGTTATCCTCCCAGCCCTGAATCACAACAACAAAAATCAAAAACAAAAATCACACACTTTAAGGCCAGAAGAGTTGTCACTCCTTCCTACACACTTCACAAACAATAACAAACCCGGGCGACTGCAGTTTTTAACTAACCTGGTTCAAACGCTTAGTCAGTCGGGCAGCCAATGAAACACGTGGGAAAATATTTATGTCTGGTATAACAAGGGACCGTTTAGTTAGTTTGCTGCTTTAGAAAACATTTTGATTTTACTTACAGTATGGAAATTTTGTTCTCATAGAGCAGCGCGGGGTGGGGTGGGGTGGACCGACGGATGACTGTATCGAGTTCCGTAAATAAACAGTCTATAGACTGTATACACAGGTTGACAGACAATAGTGGACACATACTAAGAGAAGCAGCCAGTTTACCAAATAAATACCATAACGAGGCCATTGGGTACACCCCCACCCCCTGCTGATACCCGCTTCAGATCTAGGTTTTCTATAATCTGGAATTTTTATAAATACTTGTCGATCGGTGATAAAGTCGGATTTCAATGGTTCGGGAGGAAGATCTGATTGTAGTGGGATTTCCTCTGGCCATCCAAGTATGGTTCTGATCGACGATTGATATATGTCAACGGCGTAGTCCGGTGTTGATATTTCAATCGCGGCCGATAACGTTGGTTCGTGTACTGTTATGGAGATTTTTGATTATTTTCCTGGGATATATTTAATTCTGCGCTGAAATTCGTCCTTGATTTTATGGATCTGATAACTTTCCGTTGGAATACTAACAACGCTCAAGTCGGGTGTTCCATCATGTTTATTTATATATGCAAATACGATAGAGTTGTTGGCTGGTAATCCTCCAAACGATTTTGATCTAATATTAGGCCAACTATTATAGACTCGAAGTTGTGCAAGTGCGATTTCAAGTTACATCAGGGATCCGTTTCATCCCAAGAATGCGCAAATCGGTGTAGGAAAACTAATGTCAAATTCTAGTTGCGTTGACGTTGCTGATATCATCACGGTACATGGTGGTGTTGTATTAACAGCGATTTGTTCTAGTAATTGTGACTCGCTCGTTGTTTGTCATTATTAATTATAATGCATGCTAGTAATTTAATTTTGAATCGCTGTCGTTGATGATTGTGTGCTTTGTGCTGAAACGCTTTGTTGCTTGACATCTTGCGTGTGATCGCTATGTGCAAGATACGAAGCATCTCGGACGCAGAGTATATTCGATATATCATTGTAAATGTTAAGCATATCTGTGAATTCAGCGTCGGTAATTACACCGTCATTTAATCCTGCAGATATCAACTTAGATAATTTTGTGTATGCTTGTGTTGCTGATGATAACAGCGTTGTATATTCGTGTACTTTAGTAG
>JAECUM010094248.1:0-21753 GCA_016617855.1 Megalonaias nervosa | reverse complement strand
TATTTGTTCAAGAATATGTATTTAACCAGATCTTCGGTAATGACATTTTTAGTCGTGTGTGCGATGTTTCATGATCAACGTTCACCATTGATTGCTCCAAAACATTGTCAATTTACGATACAAAAGAATGACAGTAACAAAACTAGACTCATTACTTTGATGTTTAATAATAATAATAATAATGATAATAATAATGACTTTGTATAGCGCCTAATCTTTAGAAGCTCTAAGCGCTTTACAACATTAGACAAACATATATAATGATATGATTACAAAAAAAAAACAAACACCATGAAATTAGAAAACAGAAAACATGCTGAAAATATTTTAGGTAAGGAAACAGTATTAGGTCTTTAAGTCTGTTCTTGCAATCGAAATAGGTGAGTTTTAAGAGCGCTCTTGAATGAGATCACTGTGTCTTTGTGTCTAAGTTCATTGGGCAATGCGTTCCACATTGCTGAGCCCTGGTATGAAAATAACGTTGTCCATGTGACTTCATTTTCATAGTGGGAATAATGAGAATACGATTGTCAGAAGAGGATCGTAAGTATCTTGCTGGTGTGTACACATGGGTGAGGTCAGATAGGTATATTGGACTGGAGCCCATCAGTGAAACGTAACACAGGGAACAAATTTTATGTTTGATTCTGGATCGAATGGATAGCCAGTGTAGGGTACAGAGCAGGGAGGATGTGTGATCTAATCGTGATACTCTAAGGATGATCCGAGCAGCTGTGTTTTGAACTTTTTGAAGTTTCTGGAGTAGATAGTGAGACGAACCAGACGTAATTGAGTTACAATAGTCCAGTCTTGAAAGTACTTAGGAACACACAAGTATTTTAGTGGCATCAACTGAAAGATAATTGCGAATGGAGCTGATGCGTCTCAGCTCAAGATATGCAGCCTTGTATATGTTCATGACATGTCGGTGCAGTGTGAGAGTACATTCGAGAGTAACACATAGGTTTCGTACTGACTGTGTGAATTTAATGTTGGTGTTGCTGATATTTATTGTTTGAGGTAAAGGATGTGAATGAGAAAGTCAGTGTTTTAATCAGAATGGCTTCAGTTTTATCGGCATTCATCTGCAGCTTGTTACATGTCATCCATGATTTCACATTGGAAATGCACCTCTCTACACCTTGGATGGTAGCATCAACTTCAGTTGGGTGGCTAGATTTGTATATGTGGGTGTCATCAGCGTACAATTGGTGAGACACTGGATGATGATCTATGACACTTGAGAGCGGTTGAGTGTATAGAATGAAGAGAACAGGTCCAAGAACAGACTCCTGTGGAACACCACAACATAGATCAACTGGGCTGGAGTGCATTCCATTTGCGGACACAATTTGTGTCCTGTTGTCCAAGTAGGGCTTGAACCACAGTAAGGCTGTATCGTGAATGCCAAATACATGCTGGAGATAGTTAAGTAATATATCATGGTCTGTTGTGTCAAATGCTGAAGACAAGTCAAGGAGTTATGTTTCACCAAAATAACCCAGTAAATATATTTACAAAAGATTCAAGCTTGTTTTTATTAAAGTATTCCGTTGATCGGACATCGAAGCGATATATTCTAAATTTTTCTCCATGGCAGCTCGACTCCATTTTGTTGCATTACTGATACCGGTACACCTACTGTCGGCTATGTTATTGAGGCAAATTAAATTATCTGCATTGATCAAAACTAAAACTTCTTTCGAATGGAATTTACAAGAATGATTTATTTCAGGAGAAATGTCAAGTATCCTGCTATTTATACAAGTTTGTTATGACCCACCCACCAAAATATTCATTGATCCAATTTTTTAAACTTACAACGTATCCTGTCAGGGATGTTCTACGAAGAAACGACTGTCAAGTAGTGGCGTTCTTGCAGAGAGTAAAGTTTGAATCTAGATTTTATTAAATTTCCATCCGGTTTTTGTCACTTAAAATATGAGATTGTTTTTATGTTTGGTTTCGTGTGGTTTAATGTCATTTTCAGCACATGACAGGCTATACATGGCGGCCAGTATATTTGTGGAGGAAGAACCCAGAAAGAACCAACGACATACGGGAAGCTACATGGCAAGCTTTCTCCCACGTTGGTCCTGCTGAGGATCGAATCCACGCGAATATTGGTGAGATGTCAGTGATCAATAAAGACGAGTGTTTTTGACCACACTTCTTAATCGGCTTCTTAATGTCCGGAAGCGACAAAGGAGGAGAAGGGTAGAGATGGCTGCATCATAATGTCAATAGATGACTGCTGTCGATCTAGGATTGAACATTTTGTAGTTTATCCATAGATTAATGTCGTCCTCTTGCATCTGGATCTTGAATCTTGAAGATACGAACACTATTTATGGCTGGTTAATTGTACAGTATTGCTAGAGTAGAAAGCGTTGTATATCGGATCATGTCCAGAATTAAAAGCATAATTTTCCAAAATTTTTAAACATTTGCACCTTTTATGTTGGGTTGTATTGAGCTTTGTTATTTCATTCAGTCATCTCCACCTTGTTTGTTTGGGTCTGATGGTTAGGTTTTTATGAACACCTTATACTGTGTCATTACTGGGCCGAGTTTTATCTTTCGAACCTGATGGTGCCACTGCTTACACTTGTTTTGGGGCTTTAAGAAAAAAAAAAACAAAAACAGGTGCCGCCTTCACCGGTTGGCCCTGGTGGTCTGGGAATGATACCAGTTTATATGCTTATTTTGTGCGCCGGGGCCTGATGGTGTGTGTCTAGGGTTTGGATCATCTTATATTCTGAATGTTAATTTGCTTTTAGTGAAAGGGTCTGTGCTTAGGACCACCTTGTATGGTTTAATTGTTCTTTAAGGTTTGAGAGGCTACTTGTATTGTTCCGTGACAATTCTCCGATAACAATGCCATATTAAGGAAGACAAAGAGAAGGTTTTGTTATTTAATAAGAAGAGTATATACAAGACTTGTTAACAGGAGTAAAGTATAGTACGGTTAGTACTAAAAAAAATTAACTTTTGCATTTCACGTAACTCCCAATAAATTTGTCAACACGGAAACGGCCTATAACGATCACAAAATCAACATTACATTTACCTTTGTCCCTATAAATACTTTTATCCTATAATATCATTCCCATATTAAACCCGTGGCCTATACAATTAGCCCCCCCCCCCCAGTCACCGCATGTTAATTTATGGGAGCCTATATAAATATAATTTGTCCCACAGACATCTCAACTAACCAATCTTGCTGGTCTTGTGCGATGTACACTTTTCTCGAAACAAAAGCAAGATAAATAAAAGAAACGAAAAGGTTGATTGAGTTAAAAATACGATGTTTACGTATACGGTAACCTAGAAGCTAGAAAGGTTTTAGAAAGAGCTGGTCTCCTGTGGTACTTACTCATAAATAATGTTATGGTGTATATCTATATTTTTTGTAACTCGTTGTTCGTGACTGTGTCTATATTATGTGTAGTTTTTATTAATGACTATAAATTGTAATGATCATCGGTAGAGAATATATTAGACAGCTAATTTTTTTGTACTCGAGTATAAAATTTATTTTAAGATATTGCAAGTGTTGATTGTATAGTAGCTATAAATAGTTGTAAGGTTTCTGATGTGAGTTAGGTCACATGAATAGGCATTTTGGAATATTAGATTGAATAGAAAGATATCTTACGTGCGACATAGAGTGGTAATAGACTCTTGACGGAGTATATAAGGAGAGAACTGAGCAATCAGATTCATTCCTAATTTGGATTCTTATATCATATGTTGAAATCATCCTGCAGATGTGGTTAACATTGCGTTTACATAATTTGAGAGGAAACATTTGTTAGGATTATTTAGTGGAAATAGAAAGTGCGCATTGGACTACAGTATTATTCAGTAAATTATTCAAAGGAATTCTGGACAAAGCCATTTTGACAATGTCACGATTCATGGCAGACTAGTACATTTCCTGATCTGAAATTCATACAGAACATTTATTTTATTTGTTAAGATTATTTTGGATTCAGTTCATAATGCTATAAGTTCCTCTTGAATTTTCGTTGTATAACATTGATAATGATTTGTTTCTTAAATTTTTAAAATCTTGTTGGTTTTGCTTGTTTCTGTTACTTAGTTTATGACCAAAGAGTCGTAATCATACGTTTTAGGAAGTGATGAACCTCGTTTCAAAAGTCTCTCCGTAAAGATCTGCATTTTGTAAGTGATGTAACATTTCTCCATTATCTGAACTTCAATCGGACTGGCAGACGACGAAACAAAGACCCTTTAACAAATGCACTATTCACTCCATTTCTTCACCAGTCACACTTTCTAATAAAACTTCCCCAACTTCCTCTAACGGTACTCACGCATTATGTTACATATCACAAATTGTTACTTATAAATCTTTCCCGACAACTCTTTGTGACCTCCCCTAGCGTGCTTCCACTAAAGGTCAACGTTTACATGATTAACTCCTCCAAATACTAGAATTCGAGCTCTCAACAGCACGACATAAAGGACTCCCACGCTCTCCAAAACTTTCCTTTGGTGATGGACGGAACGTAGAAATGCTGAATTTATCTTATCACCCAAAGCTATGATTTTTCCCTTAACTAGAAGACTCCAAGTTCCGTAAGGGACTGACAACATACACTGGATGGACGAAAATACGGCTACATACAATGAGCACTTGTGAATTTTGATGTTTGCAGTGCCTACTCGTAACGTAAGTGGTCACTCTTTACGAACGTCACATTCTGACTTCATCTGAGCACAATTTCCTTTTTAAATTTAAAAAGGTTATATCGACACCGAAAATTATAGATCTTTTGAGTGAAGATATAAAGGGCTTTAAGAAAGATTTTGTCCGTAATTTTATTGCACCTACTTGGATCTCCAAAAAAAGCATCGTGAATCCAGTTGCAAAAATAAGTTAAATTGGTAGCTTGCGTATGTACAGGGTAATGTACGGAACTGGATATCTTGCATTAGACCCCTGTAAATCCTATAATAGGGCATTGCAAAATTTATCCAAAACCAGATCTTTGATAATGGTAATAAAAGTTGCAGACATGTAAAATGCCCGTTGTCATGAACCGATATCAGTATATTTAGAAAGCTGAGCGACAATGTGATCATTGGGATTATTATCAACGTCTTTCATATTCGATTAATCATGATTAAAGCATTGAAAATCATACGTGGGCTTGGAAATTTACGTGAAGGTGATTTTCTGGTCAAAAGAAAATCGGCTACCTGGTTCAGAATAATTTAAGACTAATGTATATTTATCTTCTTCCGTGAATCACAGTCCTGTAGAAAACTGGACAGTATCATGTAAGCTCCGCTAAGCAGACCCATTGTTTCAGATTGTTAAGTTGAGAATGAACGAATTGCCAATTGGATAGATTTTTATTTAAACGATTTTCGACCTAGAAACAGCTTTGATATGTTGAAGATGAAAATAACGTTATTAAAAAAAAAAAAATGAGTAAACGTAAGCCTTCTAAAAATTGTATTCTCGTTACAACAGGTATTGATAGCCTTAACACTGCTTGTAGAAAGGTGACGATTTTGCGAAATGTTTAATTTACTCAAACGTTTTCTTGCATAAGAAGGATTGTTTTCAACATAATATCACAACAAGTACGGCTGTGGGGAAGTTTGTTACATCTTATACAGACATTTATGTATCTCAATGGGAGAATGAAATATTTACTATGGCCCAAAAGCTACCATTTTTCTGTAAGGTTGATGGAGGATAGTTTTCTAATTTGGGATCATTCGGAAGAACTATATGAGTTTCTTAACTGAATCAACAACCATATTTAATCAATTAGAATTAATACTAAAATTAGTAAAGAAAATGTAAACTTCTTAAATGAAACCATATACAAGGAAATAACTTAGCAATGGGAAATAAATTGGTTATCCAGAATATATTCAACACAAATAAGTCCATTTGAAGCCCATGCCAATATTTACGATTTTTCGATGCTGTCAATTATTAGCCTACTGATATTGTTTTATTCAGACGAACGGTAAAAATTATTAAACAATAGTGATGATCTTACCAGCGGCGAAAAGCATGGTTATTTACCGCGGTTTCCAGCAAACATTTAATCAAACTTAAAGGGGCTTACGTGGATACATATATCGCCTAAATTAAATAATAGGTATATCAAGCAGTAAATTTTTTTTGAGGTATTTTGGAGTTTAATAGCTGTTTATATCCATCGTCACAAACCAGCAACTGTTGTAAACGGCCATATTGCTGTTTATTATCCCCATGTGTTTATTTCGATTACACATATTAAGAGAGTGCTTCAGAAACGCAAGCAATTAAATTCATAATTGGCAATATGTCCCATAAGGATGTGCAAATATTTCATTATTAGAATGTCACGGTAGCCGAAGATTCTATCTATTTTTGTTTTGTGTTTTCTTGTTGTTTTTATTTTTCTGTTTCACTTTATTTTAATTCTGGTTGTTTGTTTACTGTTCTTTAAAATTCATTATGAATATTTGGTTGTAATGTTATCGGATCGTATTAGAAAACACCAAGATTGAAGTTTAATATAAAATAAACAACCAAACATGATAGATAGATAGATAGATAGGTAAGTACATACATATATACATACATACATAGGGAAAATAAACACAAACCAGTGTAAAGTAAATACGATCATATTACTGAGTGAAAAATGTCGCAAACAACTTGCATTGTTCCTTCTCCTTGAACACAAAAATCATATAGATCCTGTTACGTACAGGCTCGTTAAAAAGTAACAAAAGAAAAGAGTGAAACCAACAAGCACTGAAGTTTTAACAAAAATAATTTATTTCCCTAGAAAACACGGTGAAAAGGTGAAAATAGAAAATAGGACTTACAGTTTGTGAAGACAATCCAAACATTTATCCCAGTACTAAAAAAATACAAGTCCTATCACTAAATAATTTTAACTGAATCCAGGTTCGAATCTTGATGAAATTCCAAGATGGAGGATGATGACGTCAGGTGAAGTCTTTATACATATGTCAAGAGTTCCACGTTGAGCCACAACTTGTAATGTTTCAATTTAGATAAATTTCCATCAAATGTCATTGTCCTAAAACTTTTATACAAAGGAATCACTTGTATAGTTCTCCAGGGAATAAATTATTATATTGTAAAAAAATAGGTGAACTTCTGAACTAGCTGTCATCTATGATGAAACATTTCGAGCTCCAGAGATGTAAAAATACAACTTTTTATGGTACCTAATAGAAATATATCCTTCTTCTTGAAGATATATTGTACGACTGAATATTTCACGGGGATCTGAGTATTTTTAAACTGAACCAAGACGTCATTTCAGGCGCGCACGATGGAACGCGTGACTATTTCGCAATAAACAATGCAATTTCACGTGGGCCAGAAAAATGACCTTGGCAATAACCAATCGTTTTCGCGTAGTGTTTACTCAAATCGACAAACCTTGGCATGCAAAAATCGTGCTTATGCGAGTCATACTACGTTTTATATAAACATAATCTCTCTTTCAAAAACATCAGATCCCGTGAAAATAACCGTTACAATAAAATGTAATGATACAAAAATAAAATAAAAAAGAATTTAAAATTAACACACAAGTAATTAAATTACATATTCGTAAGAATCCATAATGCTTGAAATTTAAAATCTATTTATATCATAAATCCATATATTCAATTATAGGTCACATACATGTATAGAAATAGTAGTCCAGTGGATAATTTTATTGATTTTGTCCTCGTGACCATGGCTTGGATAAGGCACATTAAGAGCACCGTTTCTACAGTCCAACCGGTGGTCTTAATTGGGAAACTAACAGTATACCAACTCTATACACGTGAGATAATTATCAATGAATCATCAGGAATATATTGATAACAACGTTAACCAAAATGAATAAATATATATGAAAATAACCACCTTGTAGCACATATGAAAACAACCAAATCATAAGTTCAAATATTTTTCCTGTGTTGGTCTGAAACATTTAGATATTAGTTTGCAATGAAGCTAAATTTGATTTTTCTTTATAAAAACCTTAGAAAGCTTGTGTGATTAAAATACTAGTGAAAAAATACATATAGTTAAAGTTTTGTACACATATTTTAAACTTGATCGAAGAATAACTATCTTTGATGCACTTTTCATATTGTAAGCATGGGACTGAATGTTTAAGTAACATGAGTTTATTGCAGGCAAAAGTGGCTAACCGTTCTATATATTCTAAAAGGTTTTTCTTCTACATGATTAATTTTGTTTTCTTCTGTAGAGACCACAAGATTAGTCTTTCCAAACGAACCAGGTATTGTAATCATTGCCATTATCACCACTATCACAATCATACTCATCCTCTTCCAATTTATAAGCTTGGAACATAACACATTATAGTCATGAAATTGTTTAACATATACCCGACACCGATAATTGAACACAAAAATAGGTTAAATAAGAAAACTATGAATAGATATATCAATATTCACACCAATGTTACCAGGAATAATATTAGGAATCTTCACTCTAACACCAAGAGATTTTTTGAAATCATGAATAACTAGCAACGCAACACGATAATGCGAACATAAAAATTGAAATGTTATATAACATTTTGAAGACCTTGAACACAGCCCCAGTTACAAATGAAAATTGCGAAGTTGATTTTAATATCAACGATGATGATAAAATCCTTAATGCTTACATTATTAGTTAAACATTGCCTCACGCGTTAAGAAACTAAAGGACTGTAAAGGGTTTTCTTTGACGGAATTTTAAAATATAAAATCAACCTTCAATACCTATGCTGTATAAATGTTTTGTTAAGTAAATTTTTTAATTTGACATTATGCCAGAGGCTTAGATGTAGGGCATTATACCAGATGCTTGGTTGGAAGGGATTATAAGATCTATATACAAGGGTAGTGGAAGACAACTTAATCCAGAGAATTAACGTCCATTAACTATAGTAAGTTGTTTACAAGCATTGTTCATGCCCGTCTTGAACAGTAGATATAACAAATGGTATTTATAATTTTGGAGTTTTAGAAGAGTATCACTCGGAATTTCGTAAAATGTATTCAATATCTGATCATAATTTTGTTTGCTATTCCCTCGTTGACAATTTTAAACTAAGGAAAAAGAAATTTTGTTGTTTGTTTGACGTTCAGAAAGCATTTGATTATTTTAGTTTCAAAAGTCGGTGTATGGCAAAAGTTAATTGAATAGAATATTGATAGATATTGTATCTTTGTTTTCAAACTGTACCAGGATATGAAATCGTGTATTAGTTTAACGGCAAACAAATGACTTTATTGGCATGTAATAATGGTCATCGACAAGAGGAAAATCTTTCCCTTGCTTTTTTCTTTGTTCCTAATTTTTTATAATACAATTTTTGTCGCAATTACAGTAAAGTAATTCAGACTATTTTGTTCATACGACAAAGTGACAATGCCACTCTAGGTTTTAATTATTCTTTATGCAGATGATGCTGTCGTATTAGCTGCGAATGAAAGAAAACTCCGTGAGAGTTCATATTGTTTTCAACAAAAATATTGCAAGGACTGATAAAAATATTTATTATCGCAAAACACAAAGGATGGCCTTCATAGCAAGAAAAGCCATACACTTACAATTCGTTTTCGGTTTAGAAGTAGTGGATCATTATAAATATTGAGACGTTTTTCTTCTCAAAATCCAAAATTTTTTGCAAGGCAAGGAATCGTGGTATTAATTCAAGCCCGTAAGGCTCTTAACATTTATTTAAGAGAATAAGGAACTTCAATTTTCGTTAAGATTTTGGATTAAAAAAAAAAAATTGTATTGCCACCCTATTATACCATACTTACATGCAGGAGTGAAATATGGGGATATGAAAATCTGGATCTAGCAGAAAATCTCATGATGAATTTCTAGGGAAAATAAATTTTGTAAAACGGACCCCTGTCTATAAAATGCATCCAGAAAAATCCCGACATCCACGACACATCACTATCAATATACGTATACTTAACCTTTGACTATCACTCATCAATGGAAAGGAAAATATTCCGACGTCTTGACACACAGAGTGAAGACAATTGGCTTCTTAAATACATGTAAGGAATGCATTATCTTCTTGAAAATAAACTGAGTAAATTTGACCTTTACAAATCTGTTTCGTAGGTAAAACTCAAAAATGAACACCCACGTCCTGTTGATAAGGACCGCGTATTTAATTTAAAAGAAAAAAAAGCAAAAACGTTTAAAAACTTTTTCCATTTATACACGAACGAATAGGAACAATCACAATTATACAATAAAACGATAAATGTATTTTCTAAAGTGGCTCATCTGCAAATGTTTATTTATTAACAATATATCGTAAAACCTGGGTCTATATTTTGGCAAAGACTTTAGAGTAGCCTTTCTTCGATCCTAATCTGTTTCAGTTCGCGTTTCAAGTGTTGTTTTAACCTCGTTTGTTTTGGAGCACTTTCTCACCAATAAGCCTATTTGCTAACCATAAAGATTCTGTTTCAGGAATTTAGCAGCTAAACACATTTCCAAGTCTGAAACTAGTTTCGGTTTGATGTTGTTTTTGTTTAATGCAAAAATGGAATTTGGGATAGAAATTTGCTTCGATTTTCGTAGAAGAGAGGTTTCACTGAACTGAAAAGGAATGATGACATTAAGATAGGGAAAATTCACCCCTTCCACCCCCATTTACTCTCTTCTAATCCATGTTTCCCAAGCTTTTTTCAGTCATGTGCGGTTATCAGTTGGTATGATTCGTTTGTTATTGCTATGTTAAATTCCTTTCTGTAATCTTTATTTCAGGTTTTAAGCAACACACCTGAAATTAAGATTACTTATCATTGTTAGATGATTAGATCAGTGTTATTGTTGTTCATCATTTAACTATCGCTGTCTGTCTGTCGGAAGCTAAATATGCAACTGTGACACACACGGACAGTATTAAGTGTGTTATAAATTCTTTATATGAACACAGAAAAGACAAGAATTTCGCTATATTATGCTTCTCTGCTTTAGGTTTGCATTCTTTGTCTTTCTTGTATAGTGAATGCATTAAAGTTTCTGTGTTTTTTCAATACTATTTCTCATGAAACCACCGGGTTTTATTAATTTTCCTGACAACTTTGACACACATACAACTTGTAACAAATATTATTTTCTGGATATCTGCTTATTTATGGGGAATTCATCTTGGATTATTGATGTTCTGTGTGTGCTAGATTTATTACTGTGTTAGATAAGGAAAAAAGTATATTTATAATGTTGTATTGTATATGAAACTGGTATTTGTTTGAATGTGGTACGCGTACAAGAATGTCCAAAAGGTTATTGTATGTATTTGTAGTTTAAACCTGGACGTACGATGGCATCCAACCTTTCAGCTCGGCTTCAGAATTTTATTGAGAAAGGTGGTACTGTTTTAAGGGCATTTTGAAGGCATAAAGCATCTCCAGAAGTCCGAACGTTAGTAGAGATTGGGGTAAAGGAAAATGCAAAAACGATGAAAGGGAAAGAGAACTAAAAATAAGAGAGAGCTTGAACTTGATGCGTCATTTTTCCAAGATGGTTAATCATCCATCGCATTATTGAATGTTTCTAAGGACGTATTGATTGGATCTACTAAGGATGTCCCACAACTGGTAGAACAGATACATGGTTAAACAAACCAAGCACTTAGACATTAACAGTAAAGCACGACGACGTTTGTACAGACTGAATTTGTGGAACAGTCGGAGGTTTCGCTCAGAATTCGTGACGTCGAGTCAAAATATGGTATACGATAAAGCATGGATTAGTGTTGAAACTCAGTATTTTAATGGCAAAGTATTGACATTTGTGGTGGACACATCCGGCACTGATCCCTTAATGGGTACTTAGAGTCAGTATTATGTTCCAGTTCGGGTGTCGCGCAGCATATACGAATTGATTATTCTACAACTGTTGAACCGCATTTTCAGATAATGCGACAGACTGAAGAAGAGAGCCTCCATGATGTTACAGACGAATGTTAAGCAAGCACTGATGCTCTTGCATATGATGGTGGAGACAAAAGTCAGTCAAGTTCTAATATTTTTGGACATGATGTTAGTGATGGAAGTCAGGCAAGCGCTGATGTTGTTGCAGATAAAGAATCTGTAAATTATGATGAAGTAGCTAGCATCTACAGTCCTTGTGATTTGCGTTTAGAACAGGAATGAAACTCCACTCTGTCTCGGGTACACTAGCTGGCATATCTCCTAATTATCAGTTGATTACTTTGCAATGCTTTCTCGATATTAGCACATGGAAAAACTAATTTGATTCAATATTCAGTGCATGTTTGTTCCGGCGAATCTATATATTATATTTTAAGCCGTATCGAATCCTCTGTTCACTCGCCTAAAGACCAGTTTCGAACCGAAATTTAATAGATGTATAACGCGGGTATTGTCTAGCAATCTGAAAATCTTTATGCATTTACGTATGTATTTGTACAAAATAAAAATCTCTATCGTCCGTTCAGATTAGCGTCGTTTACACCAAATAAATTACTTCGATATAAAACGGAAGGTAAAACTTCAAAAGATTTCGAAAAGTCTTCGAAAGGCGAAATAATTTAGCAACATTTACTTAACTAAGGAATATTATCAGAATGTTTGGGCCGTCAAAGCCTTACACGACTAATTGCTAGATACGGAGAGCATAATCGAGACGGACCAGCACAGACTGCAAAAGTTACAATTCAACAAGGCGCTTGACCAGCGCTTGCTTCGCTGGAGTTTGCTTTTAGACGATTGCACATCTACCGCGCGGTTTATACAATGAAACCATTATAAATTATCCATGCCTTGTACAGATTGTAGCAGAATAGATCTGATCGTAGTCTGGTCGGAGAGTTTTATAGAGAGGTCACATGCAATGATCAGCATCACCTCGTCCTGTCGTTTGCCAGTATTTATAATAAGTGGCTATTCATTTGATTGCGCACTGGGCGAGCGTCCAACTATAGGCCTGAACATTTGTCGGCTTTTAAAGAAGGTGTTAGATGTTTCAGCTATTATGTCATTAAAACAATGCCAAATCAGGACCATTTTAATTCAAGATTTTCCGTGGAGGAGGCTCTCCGTCGTTTATTATTTTATTATTGTTGTCTTGCAATTTTGTGAGGAAACGAATGTAATTTAAATTTAGTTTTTTAAAATGAATTTGTTCTGCTATAAAAGACCCTTCGCGTACTTCAAATAGATGCGGGATAATCTGTGGACTGACAGATAAGACTCTAGTGACTAAATTGTATATAGTTGTTTGGGGATATTTACTGTACTTCCAAATAGCTTAAAGTTTGGTTAGTTGAATACGCGATAATATTCAAGACGTTGTGATGATTTTAATTGTTTGATATTAAAATGTACCCTAAATTAGTTAAAAAGAACATACACAAATTAAATATTGCCACAAAATATAAATGTACCGTAACAAAGTGAAATAAAATAACTGTTGTTGTTTTCTTCAAAACACCACTTACCTATTTGCAAAATGTATGCCCCATTCATACAAGCCTGTGAAACTGGTTATTATTCATCTTCAAATACTCTACGTTGTTGTGAAAGCGAAAACCACCATCTCATGTGGCAGCTTTTGGTGGTGTATATGCCTGAGACGCAATGCAATCAAATACAGAAGCTGGATGTTATACTCACACAGTGTAAAGTCTGATGTTATTTCTATTGAACCTTGAAAGGACTGGAATTCCGAAATTGTTTAAATCTATGTTTTTCTCGTTTAGTTTTGTCTTTTGTCTTTCTTTTTTGTATATAGAATGTACTTATGTTTCTACGTTTTTATATACATATTTAAGCTGCCTTTCTCTATTTCTCTAGCAACTGTTATATAGGGTTTTTAAGAAGCTTTAATTTCTTGACTCCTTCATAAAAAGTTTCTTACTTGGACTTTTGTATAGTATTATAGGTAGGGTCCAGTTTCCGAGCGCAATGATCGTGGGAACTTTTGTCACTTGGTATGATTTTTTTTTCTCTTTGAGACTGTTGCTTTTTTCTAAGATAATCGTTAAGGTGGAGCGAGGAAGGGGGACTAACTTTTTTGTTTCAAACCAAAATATTTGTTTCACTCAAGTTAATATTTGTTGTAAAAATAAACTTCAAGTATTATGATGCATGTACTTAGCTCATTGTTTAATACAAGCCAGAATCAGGCAATTTTTCCTAGGTATCCTGGGGCTGTGATGTTCTTTTCGCAACGATTATGTCAGGCCCAATTTGCTACCTGCAAATATATACCATAAGTTCATTTCGCATTTGTACTATATGTTGTTTTTTTTTTTTTAAACGACCGCATGGACGCCCAATCTATGGGCTCCCCTGAGCGACCGACGGCAATATCAGAAACAAATTCCGGAGAACAACTTCCGGCTTTCAGCTGCACTCATTATTTTATAAATGCACATAAAATATCAGTAGAACCTTATATGTAACTCTGTTGTTACTGAGAAATGCTTGAAATAGCATGCATCTATATACATTCTCCATTATGTGAGCGTGTTGATATTTTTGGAGTCGAACTATTAAATTCAGAGGATCAATAAACGTTAACCGCTGTTCAAATGTGTTATTTGTGTTTACGATTTTCTAAATATTCTTACCTGTTCGAGTTCATTTCACATATTGACTTCGGCTCAGGGTAAAATTGAAACAAGCAGTCTGGAAATTCCCATGCTCACCGATAAGATACCGTGTAACTAATAATATATATTTTCGTCATCGGTATTTCCATGATGGAAATCAAACGAGGTACATCTTGGGTAAATTTATACTTTCATTTTATGAAGGCAAAACCGGATCTTGATCTAATACTAATACAGGAAAGTAAAAAATCACAAGAAGTTAGTAGGTAAGTCTTTCGCTGTTTTCATCAGCATTTGTATTCTTGTCATAGGGATTGGTTTGGTTTGCGGGGATTGATACTATTTTCCAGCACATGAAGCTACTGGGACGCTATAGGCAAGCGTTCTCACCTACCCCCTTTGGTTGAGCCTAGACTCAAATGCACACCAACAGAGAAGTGTGAGTGATCTGTAAAGACGAGCTCCTCAGATCAATCATCCGCCCGCAGTTCCTCGATTCAGAATAAGGAAAATGACACAATTGGTGAACATATCTATTGATAATAATATGGTCGTGGCAGGTGAGCACGATAACGTCCTTGCACAACTCGGTAAAAAGATCTATGTTCTTTTTATTTGTTTCTCAGTCATCTGCATTGCAAACATTAGCCTGGAGTAAACAATGCAAAAATGCCGAGTACAGGTTACTGCACTAGTTTCTTCACTTCACTAATGTATTCTATCTTACCACACTATTGAATAATAATAATAATAATAATAATAATAATAATAATAATAATAATGCATTTATCAACGAATACTTGATATTCAAGTTTATCTCCCCTTATGAGCATCGTTTGTATCCTCGAGCAAAAATGCTATTCTACGTCCTTACGTTAAAGAAGGCGTTAGATTCATGTCCAGTAGCTGATTTTCACGAAGGTTTCAGTTTGAAACCTTACTTTTCAGTTGAGTTTCATCAGCGAAAAGAAGAATAGTTTAATACTGTACATACATCGAACCGTTTCTTCCTCTGTGCCTTTGCATGTGTTTGTGTGCATATGTACCTTGTGTAGCACACACAATGTGTCATCACAATGCTAAAACCCTTGGATGTAATTATACAAATACGTTTACAACATGTGTCACCCAGAAGCATGACTTCGGTTTAGATTCTCTTCTATTTTTTTGTCTGTTCACACAACAGCCACAAATATTTTCTTCAACAATACCCCCACTTCCAAATCCCTTGCACGAACTTCATGTTGTATTATTATCAACCGGGTCGCATATTGACCCAACCAATGTTTTATGAATTTGTAATCGTGTGTCGTTTATGTAGAGCTTCTTAATCTTACTTTTTTTTCTTAGTCTGATCCTGAGCCTCTTCACCCACTCCTCACTGAAACTTCTGCTTACCATCCTTCATCATTTACTGTTAGCAACAGCTTTGCAGCTTTGTGATCTTTATATTCACGCCATAAACACAGTGAACTACGTTACAATGTGACTATTAGTACTAATAGCGAATCATCTATGGTATCTATCCAGTCAAAGATGTCACGAAAACAAATGCTTCACCTGTATACAAGAAAAAATGTAAAATGTAACAATTTAATGACATTTGTTTAATCTCTTCCTCCAATAACATATTTAAATGCGAAAAAGTGACTCATTTTAATCAGAACATTTATTGCGATTATAAGACAAAAGCAAAAGAAACCCTTTAGTCGTTAATACCGTTGGAACAAAGAAATCAAGTACAAAATTATATAAATAAGACAGCACGAAAACAATATACAGGAACATACTGGGATGAAAAAGAATAAAACCTACGACCCCGATTTGATCGGAAATAAATTTTATTTTCAGTAAAAATATGGATTTAAAAAGTTTGTTTTTATTCTATCAAATCTTCTATTCTATTTAAGATTATTTTCCCCAACAGTTTTACCGCTTAACTGTTTAAAAATGGAGGCTATCTAAATCTAATTGTCGCTGTTCTCTATAAATGAAGATGCAAATAAATAAAACCAAAAAAATCCTAAAACAAAAGGGTTAGACAAGGATATAAAGGGCTTTCACAACAATGACAACACGCAAAAGGTCCAACATGTCGCATGGCACGAGCATGACTATACAAAACGAAAATAAAAAACAAGATGCATGTCCTGGAAACAATAGCAGATGTTTAACAATAGGTCAATCACCAGGTCCCAATTTACTCTTAGATAGATTTTCAAGGTACGCACATATTTTGTTAGATTTCATAATCTGTTCCAGATTTCTATATTATTTGACCAATATTTAACTGGCAAAGTGAAATGTGTCCTGGCAAATTGAAAGATAAAAGGAACAAAACCACAACCAATAATTTATTTGAAACAAATTTACAGTAATATGGGAAACTATATAAAATAAAATGAAGCTAATTATGATATACGGCAAATGACTGACAATACACTTACAACATTTTGTCCTCTTCCTACTTGGAAGAAAGAGGAATCAATTGGCCAGTATATAACCTATTTGTCCTGGCATATTATTCATTTCCTCAAATCAATATATCTTTTATGTTAACATATTTATTAATTTCTATTTTTATTTATGTCTCTTCCGCCATTACGTTCACAGTCAATGCTTTGGATTCATACGAAGAACCTAATATATGTATCTCTTTGCTATTTTCTTTCTGATTTGTTTGAGAAAATTAAGAGAATGTATTTTCCAATCTGACTGGAAGGATTCTAAAAATAAAAATAAAAATAATGCAGCAAATAGATCCCAATCTGAACGTGGCATGTTTTAGTTTGATTAATACACATTTGCTGAATAAAGAAAAAAGTCTAATGATATGACTGTGAATTGTGCGCTATATCACTCTGTCAAACACTATTAAATCTAACTGTGACTCTTCGTGTTCAACTAATCAAATTCTAAACAACTCATTTCGACGATATATCTCTGGCGTCATTCCTTGTTTTCAACCAGATATAGATTGTTTCCTCATTCTTTTTTTTTAAGGTACTTATTTATTTTGAACGACGAATAATTGCTTAGCCAGTCTCTCTCTCTTTCTTTTTTCATCGGAACTGACAGGTCAGTCTCAGTTCTCTTCCTCGTACCTTTGAAGCCTTTTTAGCGCAAGACAGCACCAGTATACTATCTACCCAGAAACGGAATTTAATTATGATGGGGACAGGACCAGGAGCTAGAGTAGCATATATATATATATATATATATATATATATAGTATATATATATAAGTATATATATATATATTAGCAGCATATATAAGTATATATAATATATATATAATATGTGGGTTGACAAAGCACGTCTTGTAATCATTGTTTATTTATATCCTAATCTTTCTCTAGCACGCGGTAGATATTTTCACCATTATCGTCCTGCCTCACCCAATACAAATAAGTCGGTGTTTTCCTCTGTGTTTTTCCCTGCGACGATTATTCCCTCAAGATTTGTAACAGATTCTTTTATCGTCTGATTTAGGTCTGGAGCTCTTGCTTACTATCATTATGCAGTTGTATCACCCTCTAATCACTGAAGTTCGGGCTATCTTTAGTGTCAGTAATTCTCTAGTTTCACTGCCGTAGTCTCTTCCTTAGTAACATGAATTTCTGACATGCAAGTGTCTACATGAAGCTTTATAAAATACAAAACAGAGTATACGTTCATGTCCCGTGGCTTGCTATCTTCTGCTTTCGTATGGAACTTTTTATTTGCAGTAATAACTTATCAACGGACATGTCCATGTCATTTTCAGGTGCACATTCAGACCCACCAATTAGACACACCCCTCCCGTTTTCTGGGAATTCTCTCGAAGTAGTTTTCTCAGATTTGTTTTCAGCAATGATAACCTTCACAAGTGCAGATAAGGGAGTACTCTTCAAAATAGGTTTGCATGCCATTTGTTCTCAAATGGTAAGGAGTCTCTTTGTAAACTGATGGGTGGTAGAGTTCTTTAAATTGTTAGAAACGACAAGTATTCATTCCACACACATTTGTATACACGATGCGAATAATTCACTATTCCATTTTAGTTCTAAGTCAACAGCTTGCTTTCAAAGATGTACATAAATTGCATTATGATACAATAAGGCTTTTCTCTTACGAGATGCCTTACCAGGTGAACCAAGAATAATTATTTCACGCTAGTTCAAAACCAGAACCAAATGTTATGATATCTGTATGGCACTGAATAAATTAATTTGATAATTGACATTGTTATTCATTTTCAGTGAAAAAATTAATCTTTGAAGTCAAAATGGGGACCGTTGCTTGGGTGGTAGTGGTTACGACTGTATACATCATATTGATTGTTCTATTGTGCTTCTATTTGTGGTGGAAATGTTCTCGTCAAAATATTGGAATCAATCTCAATGAATGGCAGTATCCCGTGAAAGAGTTCTCCGGGGCAGACAAAGATATGAAGAGGCGTCTAAAAGGCTTAGAATGTGTCAGTGGTCTGGATATTTCTAAAAAGGTTTGGGAGAAAACAACATCTGTAGTTGATGAAATACTTGATACACTTTTACAAGAAATGAGAGTAGCAGCATCAGAGTACGAGGGCCTTAAATTAGATGGCTATCGGAAACAAGGCAGTGCTAGAGAAGGCTTGAAGATTCGAACCACTGATGAATTTGACGTTCTTCTTGAATATCATATTGAAGGTCTTTGGGTTGAGGCAGAGCCTCTAGTCGACTTTGGAATACCATATCCTGGATTAGGAACAATGAAAATACATAATCCTGATCACGAAATCGAAAATCAGTTTACATCGTGGCTCAAAAAAGGGGTAATCGTCAAAGACAAAGGTATATATTTTGTAAACGCACGGATCCTACATCAGGCGGTGTTTGAGTCTATGATTGATAGATGTCGAGGATATATTACAAATATTACCACGCAAAACCTGCCCTTCCAACTGACGCGTAGTATGAATCAGCCATCTATCAAAATAACAATAAAGAGATTAAAGCAGCCTATTGGACGTGGAAGAAAATTTGTCAATTTGCTCCTCAGAAAACCAAAGGTACCCAAGGTCATTGATGTCGACATCGTTCCTGCAATGACAATAAATTTGGAAGAAGCTAGAGGCCCGAGGGGATTCATGAAATGTCCTAGATACGCAGTGGTCAAGTGGATTGAGGCCAGTAAACCATCAGCATGGTGTTATGAAAATCCAGCCATGATCTGGCGATTGTGTATCTCGGGATACGAAAAACACTATATGGATCTAGCCAGAAAGGACAGAAGTAAGAGACATATCATGACAGCCTGCAGGATTATGAAAACATTTATAGATAAGGAACAAGAAAAAAGTCGCTTGGGCTACCAGCCTCTATTTATCAGTAAGTTTCTCAGCTCTTATCGCTTGAAAAACATTGCTTTTCACTGCATGTTATATACAGATTCAGTGAAGGGTGTATATGAAGGTCTAGGCTATTTTCTTGGCTTTTTGAAGCTCTGTCTTGAAGAAGAAAAACTGCTGCAATTCTTCAGAGGAAACAAGTTTCTGAAAAAGGACTTTCCTGCCTGTGCGGAAGGCGGTCAGGTCAATCTGTTTAGAGATGTGAAGAAAGAAACATTTTTCCACGTTCTGAGCTCTTTTCACACCATGCTAGATCAATTATCTGGATTGTATGATACTGATGCTCTCGAATCTGTCGCTAACTGGAAATTTCGAAAATCCATTAAACCGATTCGGAATGGAACATGTTCAATCAGTTAACTTCCTATCTGTGTGCCTATCACCCAAAGGAACTGGGGTAAGAGAGATTAAAACATCAGTAAGTTTATACTCACGTGACCTCGCGCCTGTCAACACACGCAATTAGTAGAGTGTTAACTTTACGAATTGCATTCGCACTTGTAAAAGTTGAACTAAAGAACCTTGCGATTAACGCTGCATTAGATGCTAACTTCTAAATTTAAATATCACAAAGTTTCTGGCATGAAACTCGTGAAAAGGGGAAGTACTTGTCAAGAGTCATGATATTAGCCTACACCGAGGTATATTCATGTACATAAATGGGAAGACGCTATCAATAATATTCACGAAAACCAAATTTATTAGAGGCGAAAGGCACGGATAGTTATGTCCCTTTTTGGTTAGATCTTATTAACTTGTAAGAAGCTTATAATTATATGAAAAGGTAATCAAGAATAAAAATTGGTTAACTATATAGCTCTTTTCTATCCGCTGCTACCAAGAAGCCAATGCTATGAACAGTCATTGCGGTCAAATATGCGTTGTGTTTTACACCAGTAACGTCATTATGTAATAAGCCTGCTGCATGTTGCTGACTATTCAAAATAAAAGCGTGCTTTATAAGATGTAGAAATAAAATTTGGGATTTGTTATGATACGTTAACTATTATACCGTACGAAAGTGATATAAAAATGCAACATAGTCTGAAAATAAAGTCCCTTTATTCAACCTCATTTCTCGATGATGCCTAATTATATGTGAAATGTTTCACGCATTCAATATGAAATGAAATCATTGCATTCCAATGTATCACACAAATTAGTTTTTGCGCTGTAGCAACGTAAATGATCGACCAAAATCTGATGACGATCAAACAAATACCTACTGCCTGAATCTATTCCATTCATGTTTCTTCTAGAGATGAATTGTAAATATGAAATGCAGATCAGATACAAATTTTACTTAAATATCGCCACACATAAACCATAGGATGTACAGTTATTATATGTTAATGTTTTAAAATCATTTATTCACAAGGACTCAGAAATATTGATTCACTTGTGTGTTGCTGGAAACAAAAACATTCTGAATGGGTTTCGGGTTGTAAATGAGAATGATGAATAATGATTTGTGTTTGTGTTGGATTTACGAAATATCTCCCCCTCAGAATGAAGCGATGGTTATAAATCAAGTAACTGCATCTTCCGTGTTCGTCTCGTTGTGTATATAAATTGTTCGTTCTTGAGTCTAGGATGTGCAATACGATGATATCATACCTAGTGTCTTCTTCTATTACCCAGAATGAGTAGTTTATATCTCGGCATATATATATATATATATATATATATATATATATATATATATATATATATAGAGAGAGAGAGAGAGAGAGAGA